>APFE030974866.1:158043-259584 GCA_000404065.3 Pinus taeda | reverse complement strand
TGGGAAACTCAACGTATCTCCTAGCTGGATTTTCCACATGAATTTTGTGATTAGTCAAATGATAAATAGACAAAAATAGGTTTCTATTTAGCTATTATGATCTCAATTCGGAGTTTAGGAAGGTCTCAAACAATTGCCTGCAAGAGCACACTTCATTTGTGCACCCTCATTCTCCATGTTTTTTACCAGTATTGGGAGAATTGATTTTTGAGGGGCTATACTGAATCATGTGCAGTTATTTTTAGGTCCATTGTGTATTCAAGAGAGATATCTTTCCAACGAGCTATCATGAGCTCAATTTGGACTCCAGGAAGCCACTCAAAATCAGGCTACAATGTGGAGGGCGCGCCTGACACAAAAATGCCGCATTGAGCAGTCTTGGGAGAAACTATTTTTGAGGGGTAAAACCAAATCAATTTTGGAAACTAAAGGTAGATTTGGAAACTAGATAGGATAAAATTTCCAATGAGCTATCCTAGGCTCAATTTGGACACTAGGAAGGCACTCAAAATCAAGCTGCAAGATGGATGGCGCATTTGACAAAGAGATGACACGTTTGACCAGTTGTCTAATTTTTCACTGTTTTTTCTCCAGATTTGATTTTTATCCTGGGAAATAGTGTTTTTATTGATGTAATTGATGATTTAAATGTAATTATGGTATTTTTACGATTACCTAGCATAAATAGATTAGTTAAATAGACTCTATGAGGTGTAATGAATCAGTTTCATTGTAATTAGGGACAAGTCACTTTGACCACCCCACACTCTAGATATCAATTCCGATTTTGGTGGAACTACTCCTCCTATCATGAATTCGAGCCATGAGCTTGGGAAGATTTTGTTTGAGGCCTATATCTTGTATTTTTCAGTCATTTCAATGGTTGGACTTAGTTGGATGTTGTAGTATTGATCAGAGACACTAATGTAATCAATATTTGGTAGAATTCAATGAATGAGTTGCAGCTATTTTGATGGAATACCCGTGGTATGGAATTTTGACATAATTTCTACTTATGTTACATATTTTTGAATACTTTTTACTCCCATGTTTCATTTCACTTCTATGATATGTTTATTTTCAAGTTGATGAGCATAATACATCTTACATGCTCTGTTTTGGGGAAATCTTCATAATTTGTCCATTTTCTATAGTTTAGAAAGAATACATGCTTTTCTTGCTCTTTCTAGCACCTCATCGGTCTGATCCATCTCACTCAAGAACCTTAAAGTGTTTGAGTGTCTACCTACCTTTCTCCATCATATGTCTACAATGATACCCCTATTTTCCCTCACCTAGTCTCTTTGACCTAATCCTCATCCAAAAACCCAATCAAATCAAATCAAAACAACCTCTGCACACATACCTAGCCTAAAAACCCTAATTTATCTAGCCCTCTCTACTATGACCTTGTGGAGAGAGCCCTCTTCGAATTAGTAGGGCTAGCTACCAAGCCAAAAGATTGGTCTATGGTTACCTCAACTGGACTCTTCCTCAGCCTTGGAGATATGGAGGAGTGATAACAGATGAAAAGGGGAAACTTATCTTGTTGTAGAGTTTAGTAAAAATCACCAAGAGATTACTACATTTGGGTGGTCTGAGGAAGAAATCAGAAGTTAAATGATATCTTTTGTCTCTTTTTCTTAATCTTGACTACAATCAAATATCTGATGACAACAACATATTGGCTGAATATTCGACAATTATCCTATCCATTTGACTTTCTGATGGTTTCCTATATTCGTTCCTATCATCAAATATTTGACCTACGTTATTTTACCATCGGATATCCGACGATGTACCCAATATGAAAATGTGTTTTCCAATTTCGTATGAATGGTAAACAATTGTTGCATAACATTCAATTCCACCATTAATGACTTTTTGCATTGACAACATCTAATATGGGACAAATTTGACTAATTAATTTAAATATAACATTAATATTACATATATATTAATATTATATTAAATTATTATAATATAAATTATATGTATAAAGTTATTAAATATATTATTAAAGAATTATAATAAATAGATATATATGTGTGTGTATTGGTGTGTGCATATGCTTTAACATCAGATGACCTTGACATAGTTTATATATATATTAATTGCGATTATTTTGAAAGGTTGTAAGCTTCTTTTGAGGTTAATTTTGGAACAAAATCATCACTGAAAGTTTGGAGACAAAAAATGTCACATAACATTCAGCCTCAAGTAGACGAAGGATATGTTGGATTGATGTCAAGGGCTTATGAGGATGGAAAATGTTATTGTCCTTGTAGAAAATGCGATGCCTTAAGGCCAAGGACAATTCTAATAAAATCAACTAAAAAGCATTGTAGAGACTATGGACATGTTGAAGGCAGACAAAAATATCATGCATTTGTAAATTATTTATTATATGTCGTTTTACTGTATATTGTTTTTGTAAATATTTATATGTATATCATATTTTAGATTGTATGTCTTTATATTGTAAATTGTATTATCTTTCTATTGTAAATGTATTTTATAATATTCTTCTGGGAGGTGTTGGAACTATGTTGTCATCTTGATGTGGAATATAAACATTGTTTGATTATTTTTGTTAGGGTCCTTTAAGGCGTGAGGTCGAGTTAGGGGTTAATTAATTTTAGGGCTTCGGGATAAGGGGTTATTGTTTAAGGGTTTTCAGGTTAGGGGTTAAGGGCTTAGGGGTCATGGGTTTAAGGGCTTAGGGGAATGGGGTTAAGGTGTTAGGGGGTTAATGTATATTTTTTAGGGGGTTAATTTTTACTTAGAGGATTTATAGGTTAGTCATGGGTTTTTATGAAGCATTATTAATAATTTTTTAAAGTATATTATGCGAGATATGAAATTGAGAAAGAATATGACATTACAATGATAAATGCAAAATAAGATCAATATTTTTTTATTATGGTCATGACTATATATCTTAGTAGGTGTCTCACTTACTACATATCAAGAAAAATAACATCTTTCTTAAAACGTTTCAACAAATTCATAAATATCTTGATAAATTACAAAAACATCATCATTGATTTGTTGTCTTTGTTTCTGGTCTCACCTAATTTTACTTTCTCTTTGCCTTTATAGTCTTTCTTGTCTTTGTTTTCCTTATATATTATATTTTTAAATTATTGTTATATAGGCATTTCAATATTTTTATATACACTAATATTACTTTATTGATTGTAATTGTATAGTATCGCCCCCTAGGGAATTGCTAGATAAGGAAGAGGTGGTTGTAGTACAAGCTCCTATTCAAGAACATGGATTGATTAATATTAAGGATCAAGCTAATGATCCTACGGAAGAAGATAATGATGTTGATAAAATAGTTGAAGAACATAGGATAAATAGATTGATCCAAGAGACATTTAATAATGTTGGAATGGATGACGATGAAAACTAGTATGCTGACCATGCTTTTGATTTACTTGTACTTGAGATGGAACTAAACCTGTTTATGAAGGCTCAAAAACATCCCTTCTCTCTGCTTTATTGCTATTGGTCAACTTAAAGGTGGTGAATGGTTTGTCAAACACATGTGTGACACAACTCCTAAGGTATGTAATATGTTTTGTGACATTTAGTACTATTTACATGATAAATCAATTATTTTTTCCATTGTTTTTAATGTCACTACATGGTCAACCATATTTATTTTAGGGTTTATAATATTTATATTAGGGTTTATATACCTTAGGTCTATAATTTTTATCCCTTGGGTTTATTATTCTCTTGGTTTATCATAGCAATCCCTTGGGTTTATTAGTCTAAGGGTTCATATTCCTAGGGTTTAAGATGATTCATTTAGGTTTATAATCCCTTGGATTTTCAATATTAATCCCTAGCATTTATTAATCCCTTGGGTTCAGAATATCGATCGTAGGTTTTTTTATTCACATGGGTTTATAATGTTGATCATGGTAAACCATGTTTTATAAACTCAATCATGATCAACCATCGTCAACCATATTTTATAAAACCAATTGTCGTCAACCACACATGATCATGGTCAACCATGCTTCTACATCACATTCTGATAAAGATTGTCTCAATATGAAAATCAATCATTGTTTCAACCATGGTCTAACATCGCATTATGACAAAGATTATTTCAATATGATAATCATGGTCAACAATGTTCAACCATGGTCAATCATGGTCAACTTTGGTAAACCATGTTCAACCATGGTCCAACATCAGTTTATGACAAAGATTGTCTCAATATGATTGTCTTAATAATTATAATAAAATCAATAATAATAATAATAATCAATAATACAAATAAATTAATTAGTTAATAATAATAAGTTAATTATTGTAAATAATAAACTAAATAATTAATATTAATAAATAATTTATAATAATAATATGATTAATATTTAATAATAATAGATAAGTATAATAATAATATAATAAAATAATTAGTTAATAATTAAAGATTATTTTAATCATTTTAAAAATATCATTGCTATTACTAAATAAATAATTATTGTTATTAAGATTATTACCAGCCTAGATCCATCTTAACAACATATCTATCAAGCGCCAAGAGGGATCAAATCTCTCAAGGTGCAAACCTATTTTTTGAGTGCAAAACGTGAGGAAAGGTTTTCATCGTGAGAGGTTTGATCCCTCTCAACCCTTGATAGATGCATTGTTAAGATGGATCTAGGCTGGTTTCAGTCATGTGCGGTCAAACAAAATTTGTTGAACATCTAATTATTTTGATAATTTTAAATATGCTAAATATGTCTAAGGTTAATTTGGTCAATTTAATTTAAATTTTTCTTAGTTACCTCAGTTTGTTGAGATGAGAGAGACTGTTAGTAACTTGAATGATGGAATACAAATTTTGAGTGCAAAGTGTTAATGCAACAATTTTGATAGATAGAAAATGTGAATACTAAGAATATTGTCAATTGCAAACAATATTCATTGCAATCAATCTGAGACTATTTTTTTCCATTTTCTCATATCGATCATATGAAAAGAGTAGTTGCAATCATAGACCATTCAAATATTTAACTCAAGCTATTGTAGTAAACAACATACCTTGTCTCTGTTGCTCTCTAATATTAATAGCAGTTTTCTCCAAAGTCAATCATTGTAACTTATGGAGTATTAAACCCCAAATAATTTTCAATGGTAGTTATTTTCTATTACCGCGTTTGAATGCAAAGTAATTAAAAATGTTTGAGTGATGGAAAATGGGAATAATAAGAATGTACCCAATTATAAATTCAAGTAAGCAAACATTTTATTTAGGATGAAAAATTCAAGTATTGTATTTATGGTTGAATAATTTTTATGTGCTTACCATGAGAAAGAGTGTGTATCTTTTGGTGGTTAGAGGGAGAGACAAGGGGAGATATAAGAAGAGAGAGGCAAATACAGGGAGGAAGGAAGAGATATGGATATGGAGAGATAAATGTTAAAGAGAGAGAGAAGGGGAAGAGAGAGAGAGAGGGAGGGGAAAGGGAGGTAGGGAGAGAGAGAGGGAGGGGAAAGGGAGAGATCGTGTGTATGTTTAGGGGCTGGGATAGAGAGATAGAGAAGGAGAGACAATGGGAGATAGAGATATAGATAGACGAGGTAGAGATGTGCTTACACTGAAATCAATGCACACTATTAATCTAATTACTTTCAAATTAATGTACATCATACATCTTGTTGCATCAAATCAAAAATCAACATCTACACTAAAATCAATGCATCTAGTGCAAACAATCAAATAGGATTAGAAATCAACATCTAAACTGAAATCAATGCATTTAGTGCAGGCAACCAAATAGGATTATAAATCAACATCTACACTAAAACCAATGCATATAATGCAAGAAATCAAGTATGAGTAGAAATCAACATCTACATTGAAATCAATGCATCTATTGTAAGGTATTAAATATGATTAGAAATCGACATCTACATTGAATTCAATGCATCCAGTACAAGTGATTAAATCAAATTAGAAATCAATATCTACATTGAAACCAATGCATCATGTGCAAGCAATCAAATAGGAGTAGAAATCAACATCGACACTGAAATCAATGCATCTAGTGTAAGGTATTAAATAGAATTATAAATTGACATCTACACTGAAATCAATGCATATAGAGCATGTGATCAAATAGGATTAGAAATCAGCAACTCCGTTGAAATCAATACATCTATTTTAGTGAAAATCTAAAATATTGACGACTTTCTAGATCTAACTTCTATGTCTATATTTTTCTCTATGAGACTCTTTCTTCTTCCCTCTCTTTCCACCTTCCATTCTGTGTCTATCTCCCTCCTCCTCTCCTTCTCTCTCTTCCAATCCATCCCTCCCCCATCTCACTCTATTTTCCTCTCCCTAAGTTTCTCTATCTTTCTCTTCTTTCCTCTCTCCCCTATCATCTATATCTATACCTCCCTCCATATCTCCTTATTTGTTTCTCTATCTCAACCCCCTAAACATATACCACGCTCTCTCTCTCTCTCTCTCTCTCTCTCTCTCTCTCTCTCACACACACACACACACACAAAATCTCCATCTCTCCCTTCCCACTCCCTCTACACCTTTCTCTCTCTATGTCTTTCTTCACCTTCTAACTCCATCTCTCTCTCCTCTCTATGATCTCTCTCAAGCCGTCTCTCTTTTCCCTTCCTCTCTCTCCCATTCTCTCCCACATCCCTCTATCTCTGCCCCCATCATACACACACTCTCTCTCCACCCTCCAACTTTGTCACTATCCCCATCCCTCTTTCCTTCTATCTCTCCCCCTCTCTCCCCCCTCCATATATATGTCTCCCTGTCTCTCTCTTCCCCTTCTTTCCCTATCTTTATCCTCTCCTTTTCTCTCTCTTTCCTTGTCTCCTCTCTCCCTCATTCCATCTTCATCTCTCCCTTGTCACTCCCTCTCTTCCCCCCTCTAAATCCATCTCTCTCCCTCCTTCTCTCCCCCTCCTTTCTCTCTTTCTTCCTTTCTCTCTTTCATTGTGTCTCTCACCTCTATGTCTCTCTCCCACAGTCTATTCCCCCTTCCATCTCACTCTCTTTCTTAAATCTGATCCCATTGTATTGTATTTAAGAAAGTATTTAAATAATAAAAAAATATTTGGTTGTAAAATATTAAACCTATATTTTGGATAAATCATGTTAAAGGAATAATACAATAATAAAAAGATTAAACAGAACTCACATCATCTTTCCCTCTATCATTTTAATCACTTCGCTTGAATCCGTTGGTTAAGATGCATTCTTCCTAGTTTCTTAGAATATTATTATATTATATAAATTTCACA
The DNA here is from genome assembly GCA_000404065.3 of Pinus taeda. Lineage (NCBI taxonomy): Eukaryota > Viridiplantae > Streptophyta > Pinopsida > Pinales > Pinaceae > Pinus > Pinus taeda. Next base: position 252,279 of record APFE030974866.1, on the reverse strand, counting down.
TATGATATATAAAATGATTCCATTTTTTAAGTTTATAAACTCCATTTAATCTTTATGAAAAATTGTTAGTAGTCGGAGGATGGAGGTGTTTAGATATACCTCCCAAAGCATTTAACCTTATTTTTCTCTTAGATAATTATAAAATATTATAAAAAAATTAAACTAAAATATTTGTAAAATATTTTTATTTTGAAATAAGCTATCTTTTTTGGCATGTGGTATTGATAATCCATGGTATTGTAACAATTAAAAGGCTAGATCCATGACATAATAATCAAAAGTCTAGATGACCCATGGTATTGATAAACCATGATAGTAGCCCATTGGATTATAATTTTCTTCCCTCCTCTTCCTCTCTATCTTTCTCATGTGGGCCTTGGCCCATGGTATTGTAAAAAGCCTACTTAGAAGTTAATAATATCCATGGTAAATATTCATGATCAAAAATCTTGTCATATCGTTATTATTATTATAGAAACGACACAATGGAAAATCTAAATTCCACCCCACACAATGGAAAACCTAAATGCCATGAAATTTACCTTGTTGTTATTATAGGATATGCCTAATTGAATCATCAACTTCCTTAACCTAATTTTCTTTGTTATTCAATGAATAAGCTAATCGATCTCTTTTTAAATTGTATATACAATATATTAGCCGAAACTTATTTCTTTTAATGTAAGGTTGCGTTACATGACAACATCTCCTTCTTATTTTTTAATATATTTTTTTTAATGTAACGTTGACAAAATATCCCTTATATTTACGCCGTAAGGCGTTTCCCTCTGAAATCAAGTCTCCTCTCTGCTTACTTGTCATTTTGTAACCCACACGATTATATGTTAGACGATTGCAACGATTTCAGCCGTTGATTCAAAGGGTTACCCAAACGGTTTGGGCCTTTCATTTAAGTCGAATAGTTTCCTCCGCGCAGGTGAACCGGGCGGTGTGGTTGAAGGGATCATCCACGAAACGATACATCTTCAGCAGAACGGGGGCGGCCACGAGCCTGCCTGCATCCATATCACAAATCTCTTCCATTAGGATTATAGCGGCGTTGGCAACTTCTTGATCTGCAGCAGCCCTACTAACAGTATTTATAGTGTGAATGTGAGTGAGCGAGTGATCTCCTTCATTGTCCATGGTACCTTAGATTTGAGACGAGAAGTGAGAAAGGTGGAGGATGGCCATGAGAACAGTTCGTGGAGCTGTTGGATGGAGTGTTCTCGTTTGTTGTGTTCGATAATGCTGATAGCAACTTTATTGTTGCCAGGGACGCAATCGGCGTTACTCCCCTTTATATAGGCTAGGGCCAAGATGGTATGACGCGTAACTTCTTCACCCTGTAAAAATTAGCTACAATTTCCTACATTACGATTTTTCTGTTAATAGAAATAAAGATAGATTTACAAAGCTTTTCACAGGGCTACAATTTCCTACATTATGATTTTTCTGTTAATAGACAATCAACTCTCCACTCTGCTTACCCTTATAGCCAAAATGTTCTTTGAAGCCATCGTTCCCCACTGTTCTGCGCTGCAATCAATGATCTATCTGTATCTCCTTTGATTTTCTGTTTGGTTGGAACAAAAATGTGTGGAATTCTTGCTGTGTTGAGGTGCCAGGACACATCTTCGGCCAAGCGAGCACGAGTACTCGAGCTTTCCCGAAGGAAAAAAGATAAATTTTAATCATTGAATGATAGATGATTAATTTCTCTTTAATATTTGATGGCCTGTTATGTTCCCTCCAAGTAATGGGATTTCTTTGTTTTATGATTTCTTGATCAGATTTTTTGTGTTTCAGGTTGAAGCACAGAGGTCCAGACTGGAGTGGAATATATCAGCATGGCAACTGCTTTCTCACTCACCAAAGGCTGGCTATTATGGATCCTGCATCTGGGGACCAGCCATTGTATAATGAATATAAAACAATAGTTGTCACTGTAAGTCTCTAGTCTTAATCAAAAAACACAAGCTGGGAAGATTTTAATTAATTGAAGCTAGAAAGTCATATGCCTCAATCAAAAAACAAACTTCGGAACATTTTAATTTTTATTAAAACTAGCTTGTTTCTCCTCTGATCCATATCAGCACATACCCATCTGAACTCAAGTTTTTCATTTAAATTCAGACAGTCACAGGGCCATTTAAGCCCAGGTTTAAACTTTGATATGCGCCATAAATGCATCCATTTATGGTTTACATAATTTTGTTGTTTGTTTTTCATTAAATTCATACCACAGACACTAGTTTTGTTGAGTTCAGTTTTCATTTGAAAATTTATACTCCTGCAGACCCATTAAGCCCAGGTTTGAGATGCACCACAGACCTACTCCATACAGTAGGTCCATATAGTTTTACCATAGTTCTGAAGATGTTGTTTAGTTTACATAGCTCTTTAAATTTTGAATTCTGTTGAGAGTGTTAAGTTTATTTTGTTGACTTTGCTTAGTCCACTTTGCACGTGGACTTGGGAAAGCACTCATTTGACTAAGTTATGGCCACACAGGATCTATGTGACGTACCCAGAAAAGATTGTCTCCAGACGTTTGGCTTTGGCTTTGGCTTGAAACTAACACCCAGTTTCCCGGTTGTCTTCTTACACAGACACCCAGATTTCCCCGTTAAACTTTTTACATAGCTGTTTTTGGCAAAATTTCAGAGCATGAATATTGACAATATGAATATGTCAAGGCATAAATATTGACAATATATATATAGCAGTATTAACAATTGGAAATATATAAAGCAGGTCGAGATAGTAGCTAAATAATAGAAGGCCATTTTCATGAAAGCTACATATAAACCCTAAAGTATAGCTGTTTAAGTTTTGGCAAAATTTGAGAGCATGAATATTGACAATACGTTTTGGCAGAATTTCAGAGCCTGAAGATTGACAAGATGAATATAGCAAAGTGTAAATATTGACAATGTATACATTTAGTATTGACAATTGAAGTATATAGAAGGCCGAGATAGCTAAATGAGAGGAGGCTATTTTCATGAAAGCTGCATATAAACCCTTAAGTATAGCTGTTTAAGTTTTGGCAAAATTTCAGAGCATGAATATTGGCAATAAGTTTTGGCGGAAATTCAGAGCATGAATATTGACAATATGAATATATCAAAGCATAAATATTGACCATATAGACATAGAGCACTATTGACAATTGAAAGTATATAAAGCAGGTTGAGATAGCTAAATAATAGAGGCCATATTCATGAAAGCTACATATAAAAACTAAAGCGTAGTTGTTTAAGTTTTGGCAGAATTTCAGATTATAAATAATGACAAGAAGTTTTGGCACAATTTCAGAGCATGATTTTCATGCTAAGTTTTGGCAAAATTTCAGAGCATAAATATTGACAATATATACATAGAGCGGTATCTACTATTGACAATTTAAAGTATACAAAGCAGGTCGAGATGGCTAAATAATAGAAGGTCATTTCCATGAAAGCTACATATAAATCCCAAAGTATTAAGTATTTTGCTATTCATCCTTTAGATTTGAAACATATCAGAACGGATTTTAGCTTTCAAACATGTCAGCCCAAGTTTCAATTATGCATCCTTTAGATTTTAAACATATCAGTGAAACATATCAGAACCGGTTTTGGGTTTCAAACATATCAGACCAAGTTTTAGATAGGTACTAGCCAATGTTCTGGTTATAGCCCAATTTTCATAACTTCATATCCAAGTTTTGGCCTAATGTTCATATACAATTCTACACTAAAAGTTGATGGATCATTGCACATGGATTTAATCCACCTCTAAATTAAGAGTCGATAGGCTTCACTGAATATCATAAAATTCTCATATTTTAAGTGCACTGGATCTGGGTTTGCATGTGATCATGTTGATTATGGTGGTTAACATGATCACATGCAAACTCAGATCACTGTTGACGGAATTATGTCCTCCGATCCAGTGCATAACCAATTATGTGTCCATGGACATAATGGCTAATAGCCTTCTGGCAGCAGGGGCTTCTTCGGCCATGGTTCATGCCTTTGAAGAGATTGCATATTTTACTCATCATGCTAAGGGCTTGTGCATCAATATTGGGACTCTGACCCATGATTGGACTGTTTCAATGAAGGCTGCTGTAGCCAAGGATGCAGAGGCTCAGAATCCTTGGGTATTGGATCCAGTGGCTGCAAGGGCTTTTAAATATGGAATGAATAGATGTTTGGAGCTTGTTGATCTTAAACCCACAGTTATACGAGGAAATGTTTCAGAAATCTTGGCATTAGCTGGTGCTTCTATTGTCTCAGCCAAGATAAATCCTTAATCCTTATGTGATTTTTCAATTCCTGTCAAGTGGGTTTTGATGATTTTGGCACAAATGGTTAGAAGGGTCATTCACACTGTTATCAATATGCGCTTGTTATCAATATGCGCTTGCAATGTTGGCTTTATGCTTCTCATCCAATCATTTGATTGAACTAGGGTACAGGGGACCAGAATCTATTGTTTCTTTTTCTTCTTTGTTGATGGACAGAGTAGGTCTGGTGTGGATGTTTGCTCCTTATTGGTTGATATTGCGATCGATATTGAAACATAAATTCTTTATCAATCTAGCATATTGGTTATGGTTGGCAGGTAATTGTTAGTCAGAAGTACGATGGAAGGGCAGCAGACATTTGGTCTTGTGGGGTCATTCTCTTTGAACTTCTTGCAGGTTTCTGTCCCTTTGAAGGTTCTAATCAAATTGAACAATATCGTAAGGTATACTCAAAATGACTTTCAGCTTTTTAGTGACCCTCAAAAATTCTGTTGCAAAACTCTTGAGTGTGTCAAATAGAAAAAAATAGGGAACCCTGAAATTTCTGTTGCCCATAAGGGGAAACTGGCAACAGTCCTGGCTCTCTGTCTCAGATATTGGTGCACAGGAAAAATCAATCTTGTAATGTTGTTTTTAACTTAATCATATTTTACTTCACAACACTTTTTGGTTGCTGTCAGCTGATGGTAGAGTTTTTATTGGGTCATAGATTTGCAAAGCGGAGTTTTCCTTCCCTTCATGGTTCTCTCATGGGGTCAGGAATCTAATCACAAGGATTTTGGATCCAAGACCACAGAGCGTAAGTTATAAATTTTTTCTAAAACCATATTGCAATATCTGGATTGCAACTCGTTTGGATTTATTCCATACTTCAAAATTCACGACAAAATCAAATGTGACTGCCTCTTGCAACGGATAACAATAGCACAGATTTATGAAGATGAGTGGTTTGAGAAAGATTACTACCCTCCCGCAGAGCCCTGGGATGAACAAGAAACTAATTCAGATGATGTACATGCTGCATTTGGTATCACAGAAGTGAGACTTCCATAATATTCGAAGAACGTTCTTATGATGTACAAATGAATACTATATTCAAAGGGTTCTGAAATGTACACATTGGTTATTTTATGCTATGATCTATCGTATAGGCAATTGCATAAATTAAGAAAATTAACAGGGACAATTTGGGGACAAATTTGGATTTTGTAGGAGCATTTGGTGACAAATGATAAGCAACTTGGTTTCATCAATTCCTTTCAGCTGATAGCAATGTCTAAAGATCTTGACTTCTTTGGGTTCTTTGAAAAAGAGGCATGCCTCCATATGTCCAATATTAATTATTTGATCACAAACCCATTTCCAAAATTCTGACAAGGAATTTTTAAAATTAATAATGTAATCATATCCCCTTTTCTTATTTCAACTGTTGTTAGATCCTAATGTTGTGTCTATACACACTTTGTGCAGACAGATCCTATACTTTCTACATATTGTGGCTCCCCAAATTATATTGCCCCTGATGTATACAAATCAAACTCTTCATCTAAGATTTGTTAGAGATAGTATGGGAATTACACCGCAGGGCTTTTATCAATCTAGCATATTGGTTATGGTTGGCAGATAATTGTTAGTCAAAAGTACGATGGAAGGGTAGCAGACATTTGGTCTTGTGGGGTCATTCTCTTTGAACTTCTTGCAGGTTTCTGTCCCTTTGAAGGTTCTAATCAAATTGAACAATATCGTAAGGTATACTCAAAATGACTTTCAACTTTATGGTGAACCTCAAAAATTCTGATGCAAAACTCTTGAGTGTGTCCAATAGAAAAAGTAGGGAACCCTGAAATTTCTGTTGCCCGTAAGGGGAAACTAGTAACAGTCCTGGCTCTCTGTCTCAGATATTGATGCACAGGAAAAATCAATCTTGTAATCTTGTTTTTAACTTAATCATATTTTACTTCACAACACTTTTTGGTTGCTGTCAGCTGATGGTAGAGTTTTTATTGGGTCATAGATTTGCAAAGCGGAGTTTTCCTTCCTTATATGGTTCTCTCATGGGGTCAGGAATCTAATCACAAGGATTTTGGATCCAAGACCACTGAGCGTAAGTTATAAATTGTTTCTAAAACCATATTGCAATATCTGGATTGCAACTCGTTTGGATTTATTCCATACTTCAAAATTCATGACAAAATCAATTGTGACTGCCTCTTGCAGCGGATAACAATAGCACAAATTTATGAAGATGAGTGGTTTAAGAAAGATTACTACCCTCCCGCAGAGCCCTGGGATGAACAAGAAACTAATTCAGATGATGTACACGCTGCATTTGGTATCACATAAGTGAGACTTCCATAATATTCGAAACGTTCTTATGATGTACAAATGAATACTATATTCAAAGGGTTCTGAAATGTACACATTGGTTATTTTATGCTATGATCTACCGTATAGGAAATTGCATAAATTAAGAAAATTAACAGGGATAATTTGGGGACAAATTTGGATTTTGTAGGACCATTTGGTGACAAATGATAAGCAACCTGGTTTCATCAATGCCTTTCAGCTGATAGCAATGTCTAAAGATCTTGACTTCTCTGGGTTCTTTGAAAAAGAGGTATGCCTCCATATGTCCAATATTAATTATTTGATTTTGTGACGAAGATGTCTTCAGTCAGTGAATATCTAAATATCTAAAGACATGGCATATTTCAAATATTGCACGGTTTCGTAGGCAAAGTAAAGTAAATACTGTGCTATTCAGTAAAAAATGTCTAAGTTGAGAAGGATTTGCCATAACTAATGGGGAGCAATATGCAATGTTCCACGGGGATGCATCCCTCAGGGTAGGGTGCATACACCTCACACTTTCAGAGCACCAGAGACAGGATTTGGAGGTGACAATATGAATCTTCAACTTGAAGTTACTGTCATTTTGTTTTTCCTGGTGGCTGGGAATTGCTTGGTGCACGCAATTGAACCATAAGGTACATAAATTTTGGGCTGATTTATGGTCTTCTCTTGGATTCTCGATATTTCTGGATATTGATCGAATACAGGTACTATTCCTCGGTAGACGGGAATATGGCAGGAGAACATATGTGGGAGCACTTTGTTTGCTTGCTTCCATGCTTGGCAACTACACGCAGGATCAACAGCTTCATTGAAACCTCCATCCAGTTGAGACATCAAACCTAGCCCCGACTAAGAGAAACTTGGAGACTAGCCGACATATGAATTCGCTGAACAACAGTTAGGGTAGTTTTGAAAATGCAGTTCCTTACAGTTGTGAGTGTAATGGCCAGTACAACTTCAAATAAATAATCAAGTAGGCATAAGCAGCAGGTTGTCCCTAATAAGGAAGAAGGCAACTCCGTTGGGTTTGGGGATTCTGGAAGCAGTAGCACTAAAGTAGCTGGGGTTGTGCGAAGCAAATCGTGAAAGAGGATTCCAACCAATACCTAAAGGCACCCACCCATATTTCTAACTTTCAAGAAACACATATATATAGAATCGCGCATAAACCGCCAATTTACTATAAAGGCAATGTTGGTTGAAAATCAGCTGAATGTATCCAAACCTAAACCCAATTGTTGAAACGATGCTCATGATAATGTGTTTTCTGTTAGTATTTGCGTGATCTCAGACGACTCTATTGTGTCCAAAAATGGTACTCAGCCTGTGGCTCAAAAGGCTTGCGAGTGTGAGTTGAAAGATAAATTGTCAAGTTCGAAGCGTGTAGACAAAGAATGGGTGGAAATTCAAGTGAAAAATATTGCAATGCCAAGAGTGTGCATGTGGAGTACTATAGCGGAAAGGTTATTCTGACTGACCCCATTTATGAGGAAAAAGAATACAGTTTCAAACAGAAAATCCTTTGGGACCTTAGACATTGTGAGTACAATATTTGTTAACTGTCATGCATAAGGGCACAGGAGAAATATATCTATATATATACTGCCATTTTTTGTCTGCCGGCCTGGTCTACTGGCTTTCCCTTGATATCATAAACAAGGGAAATGTTTGTGCTGGGAATTAACTGTAATATTTACAGATGAACTTTGCACACATTTGTCAGTCGGAATTAACTGTAAAATTTACAAATGAACTTTGCACAGATTTTTCAGTGAAGCGACCATTAGCCATGTCAAAAATAAATTCTATATACTTTATCCAAAATAATGATTGAAACCCTGACAAAAAAGATATTGTTATATTTTCTATTTCAGAATTTCTGGGTTGTATAAAGACTAAACTTTCATTATAGTGTCGGAGACAATTTGTCACTGAAGCAACCATTAGACATGTCAAAAATAAATTCTGTATACTTTATCCAAAATAATGATTGAAACCCTGACAAAAAAGATAATGTTACATTTTCTATTTCAGAATTTCTGTGTTGTATAAAGACTAAACTTTCATTATAGTGTCGGAGACAATTTGTTAGTGAAGGGACCATTAGACATGTCAAAAATAAATTCTGTATGCTTTATCCAAAATAATGATTGAAACCCTGACAAAAAAGGTACTGTTACATTTTCTATTTCAGAATTTCTGTGTTGTATAAAGACTAAACTTTCATTACAGTGTCGGAAACAATTTTGGTCTCTCCAGAGACCAGCTGAGATGAATTCAGAAAAATATCTCACTACTGAAATAAAATCCAAATAAAAAAGTATTTAATTAGAAATAAACTATAATATTATTGATTAATTCATGTTAACGCACAGCTAGCACTTTTAAATCTCTCCAGAGACCAGTTGAGATGAATTCAGTGTCGGAAACAATTTTGGTCTCTCCAGAGACCAGTTGAGATGAATTCAGAAAAATATCTCACTACTGAAATAAAATCCAAATAAAAAAGTATTTAATTAGAAATAAACTATAATATTATTGATTAATTCATGTTAGCGCACAGCTAGTACTTTTAAATTCATGTTATACAGCAAAGTGGAATTGAACCACTAACCTCCTGCTTATAAGGTAGGTGCCCTTCCATTGAGCTAGCACCCTTTAATTCATGCTATAGTGCTATAGAGCAAAGTGGAATCGAACCACTAACCTCCTACTTATAAGGCAGGTGCCCTTCCATTGAGCTAGCACCCTATAATTCATGTTATAGAGCAAAGTGGAATGGAACCACTAACGTCCTGCTTATAAGGTAGGACCCTTTAAAGATTATTTGAGGAGTTATGGCATGTAACAGAGTCCTCACCCACAGTTTATATGTGGGATGAACTTGGAATTTCACCTTGAGGAGTTATGGCATGTAACAGACTCCTCACCCACAGTTTATTTGTGGGATGAACTTGGAATTTTACCTTGATTCAATTCAATGGTACTGAGGAACAGGAAAGGGTACAATGGAAATTATGTGGATTAAATTCTCAAGGTAATAACAGCTTCTCTTTGTATCTTCAAGATCTTGATCCAATCAGCAGTAAGAGTAGATAGGATTCTGCATTCTGATAATGGCAGGCAATCTCAGCTTTGCTGCATGGTAAAGAAATTTCCATGTCCTTTGTCAACTGGCATCACAAAATCAAAAGCTTGGGAAAGATGTCAAATGAGAAAAAAAAACAACAGCAGAAAATGATCAGAAACACAAATGGCACTGTTGGATACACCCTTCTTCTATCTCTGAAGAGAGTAAGATGGATTCTACAGATCATAATAAAATTTAGGGAAACAAAGCCAAAATGAAGCCAAACCCATATAGCTACAATATTTTCCAAAGGATTTACTCACAGGTATGTTACAATAAATAATGCATAGAAATGTGTTGACACAGAAGTTATATAAAGGTAGAAATGCGTGGAAACAGAGGTTATATAAAGGCGATGAGTATCCACAAGTATTAATATGCGTTAACATGGCAAAAATACCAAGTGGAATTACAAACTCAGCAATGGCTTGATAAGAGTGCCACAAAATTCACCTTGTTTGATCTGGATTCTAGACTTGTAAGTCCAACCCAGCTTGGTCCATATAACAGACCAAGAAAATGTAGCAATAAGTCGAAATCTATGATGACAAATCTGACACACCTATTCTGAGTTAGCTTGGTAAATATGTGAGTAGAACTAGTTTTTCCAAGATTTTTTTTTGCCAAGTCAGAGTAAAACTCCTTTCTGGCATGTCCAAGTTTTTCACAGCACCAAGTTTTTAACTATGCTTGATAATGTAGAGACAGTTCTGACATGGAATTCAAGCCTAGATGCAAGGGAATAGGATGTTTGCTGGAAGAATAATACATAGCTTCTCTTTGTATCTTCAAGATCTTGATCCAATTAGCAGGAGTAGACGAGATTTTGCATTCTCATAATGGGAGGCAATCTCAGCTTTGCTGCATGGTAAAGAAATTTCCATGTCCTTTGTCAACTAGCATCACAAAATCAAAAGCTTGGGATATATGCCGAATTTGAACAAAAAAAAACATCAGAAAATGATCAGAAACACGAATGGCACTGTTGGATATACCCTTCTATCTTTGAAAACAATGAGATAGATTCTGCAGATCATAATAAAATTTAGGGAAACAAGCCAAACCCATATAGCTATAATATTCCCACTCCCACTTACAGTCGCTTTAATGAAGTGAAGGAAAAATGTTGCTCTTTTTTATTAGAAGCTTCAACTCTGCCTTCTGATCCAAACCTAAGATATATCATTCAGAATGAGCTTTCTTTTGTAAATGAGGATTGGAAGAAAGACAAGGGTTCTGCTCCTATTATGCCATTTATTAATTCCAATAACACTCTCCCCCAAAAATTATTGTGTGTATAGTCATTGGGTTTACTATGGTAATGCCTGTAACATTTTGCAGTGTTTTCTTTGTTGGCATATGGTTTAGTGGTTAAGTAGTTGAGACACAACATCACCTTGTTAATGACCCAAAGTCAAATTTAGATCAGAGCCTTAAATTATAAGTTGATTGAATTTTATGAGATTTATATGCAATATTAATTCAATAATTAGTAAAAAATAGTGCGAGGCACCCTAAATCAACTTCTGTTTATACAGCATTAGAATTTCATTTCTGCTACATATTTGTATCTCATTTAGATTTGCCCATTCCCATATAGTGATTGTTCCTCAATTCATGCCTTACGGCGTTTCTTTTGCAAATTTGGTGCAAATGCTAGTTCTTTAATCTTTTTAATGCACTGTTACGTTAAGTGACAACATCTCCCTCATATAACATTACACATATCTTCAACATATACAATATATATTAGCCGACACATATTTCTTTTAATATATATTTTTTTAATGTAACGTGACATTACATGACAACATCTCCTTCATAATTTTTTTAATTTTTTTAATGTAACGTTACGTTATGTGACAACATCTCCCTCATATCTTTTTAATAATTTTTAATGTGACATTATGGTACAACATCTCTGTCATATTATCTCCCTCATATTTTTTAAATATTTTTTAATGTAACGTTACATTAAAATCTCCTCATATACTGGGGTGTAAAGCACTCTCCACACAATAATTTATTAAAATTACTACTATTATCAAAAAAAATTTTTATTAAATAATTCATTATAGTAGATAACTATAAATTATATAAATACATTTAATATTAAATAGTAATTAATATAGGTTAATAATTATTATTAAATATAATGATATTAATAATATTTTTATTGTAGGAACATACACACATTGATAACAAAGTTCACGTGGGAAAGAGCTCTGCAATCTAAACAAGGGTTTGTGTTAGGGTTTTGTCGCTAGTTACCATGGTGGGACGCGGAGGAGGGAGTTTTGCTCCCCCCTAGAGTCAAGTAGTTGCAAATAGGAGCAAGGGAGTTGGATTGCATCACTTCAAGAAACCAAGGGAGGTGGCAACTAAGGCTATTAACACAAAAAATAGAAAATATTAGACGTCATGGACAGGAAGAGAATCATGAGGAAGTTAGTAGGGAGAAGAGGACAAGGGGTTTCAGTCAGAAAGTTGCTCCTATGAGTACGACAGGGGTTTGTAAACCCAAGTCCACCATAATTCCTTGAGTTCTTTTAAGTGACCCAACGCTACAAGTGCACAGAGATCACATGGCAAAATATGCAGTTATATGCAAATTTATGGGGAATTGGCTTATGGAGAAGGCTTTGCGCACATCGATAAGGAACCACTGGAAACAAAAGGGGGAAATAAACCTTCACCTTGGCTCTGAAGGCTTCTTTACGATGTTGTTCACAAGCTTAGAGGATAACGATAGAGTGTTTGAGGGAGGACCCTATTTTTACATTGATGTAGGCCTTTACATGCGACCATGATCCAGGTGGATGTTGCTAGCCACCCACCTATCCCATTTGGACCCCCACAACTGTCTCTTTTAGTTTTTTTAGTTTCCTTAATTATAGCACAATTTACTACTTTTAGCAGTTTTTCGGGTCCTAAACTTCCGGAGCTATTTTGAGGCCCTAAACGACGTTTTTTGGGAAATCTACCGCCAACGATTTGTCTGCCAAAAAATCATCTTGTATGACGTAGTCCTCGGAGAGATCTTTCCAACGAGCTATCATGCGCGTCAAACGGAGATAATACGACCAATTCGCGACCCCGGGAAGTTGATGTACCAACTTGCCCAAAAACGGAGCCCACAATTTGGCGTTTCATCTTCTAGGGTTAGGTTTTGGAATGTGAAGGGTTTTCCATTGTCTCTCAATAATAAATAGGCCTTTGAGCCTCATTGTAACATAGTTCAGAACAATTCAGAGGCATGTAGCGACCACATCTCTTCTCAGAGATAAGCTACCATCGCCCTAGCTAGTTTATTTCTATTTCTAATTGTAAGCATATTTCAGTATTTTCCATTAATGAAATGAAGTATTATTTCTATTGCATCTTTGTGTATATGGTTATCTCTGTATTTTTTTGCGTTCTTGTTTAAATCCGGATCAGTGGTATCAGAGTGGTTTGCTTTTTCTCTATTTTTCTTTGCATGTCCCCAACGAGGTCAGGATATAAGGAGTAAGGGCTTGAACTAGTCGAACCTTTGCAAGACCAGCCTTGCAAATCTCGATGACCTCCCATGGCGGATGAGAAGAAAGATGAGGGAGCAGGAGATCCTATCAAAATCTTGCTCGAAGAAGAGCTCGAGCGGGAAAGGAACGTGATGATGGATAGTTTTGCGTAGATCCTTCAGCGGCTACCCAGAGGCGATGCATCGGCTTACAACAGCTACTCTGGAAACACCACACCATTTAAGGTACAAGTTAATTTTGAAATCCCCATCTTTGAGGGTCAAATAGATGCAGATGTCGTACATAAATTGTTAAATTTGCTAGATGGGTATTTTTCTGTTCATGAATTTTCAAGTCGAGAAAAGATTTTTTTCGCTCTTCTCAAAGTAGCCCCCCACGTCAAGGACTGGTGGGAAACCTACTGCGAGCAGAAGGATGAAAGTACAGGCTCACTAATTTCAGCCGCACCCACTTGGAATGACTTCCGGGATGCCATCAAGGAGTAGTAGTACGCTGTTAAAAGCTATGAGGACAAATACATCAAATGGACCACATTGCGCAGGGACAAGACCAAGATGTGCCACAGTTCACAAAAATTTTTCATACCCTTCGCACACAATTGGGTATCAAAGGTTCTGAGCTGCATCTGGTACTCAAATACCGTGGCTGCCTACATAGATACATCTAGGAAGAGATGGAGTTATTGAAGATCTCCTCCCTCGACACAACATACCGATATGCTATCAAAATCGAGCAAAAGTTCAAACAGAAGAAACGAGACTCTGGATTTGCAAATCCAAAGCCCAAAGGACAAAACCAAGGTGGAGTGACCCAATACAACTCCTCGAAGCTGCAAGAAAAGAAAAACACCATGAAGCTGAAGAAGGACACAGGAAAGTGCTGTGAGTTCCACAAGAGTCCCAATCATAACACAAGTGAGTGTCGGACCAAGCAGTCGCTGGTGGCCAAGTTGAAGGCTTCCAAATCAGATGCATGTTCTGACTCTGAGCTAGAACCTAACAAGGGGAATAGCGAAGGGAATCAGATCATTGATGCGGAGCCCAGCGCCACTGTTGCCACTACCAAGATCTAGAAAAATGAGCCCGAAGATCCAGAGGAAGGGGAGCACCTTTTCCACTCACAAATGTGGGTGAAGGGTTCACCGCTACAATTCATTATTGAGAGTGGGAGCCAAAAGAAACTTGTTTTAGCAGAGGTCATGAAGCAGTTGGGCCTACCGACTACATCACACCCGCAGCCATACAGTATCGGGTGGCTTCACGAAGGACGAGATCTCAAAGTTCGCCAACAGTGCCACGTTCCCTACAGCATCAAGCCCTTCACAGATGAGGTATTGTGTGATGTTACACATCTGGATGTTTGCGATGTACTATTAGGCCAGCCATACTTATGGAGGCGACATGCTTTGTATGAGTCAAGGCCTCGCACTGTCATTATTTCTTTGGATAATTCATTATACAAGATACCAGAGGTAGCCCCACCTATCGCCACCTCTTTGATCACTACCAAGAAAGGAAACAAGCTCATATCAAAGACTAGAAAATTTATTTCCTGTCTGGTTTTCTCCCAAAGTAAGGGGAAGATTGTTGCTACATCCATGACCCCCGCAAAGGGTTCCTCCATGCAGCTGCAGCAGCAAAGGGATACAGTCATGACAAAACACATGAACAACTTCTCCATACCCATAGGGGTACCACACAAGTTTCAGGTGGGCGACAAAGTTTGGTTGCATTTGTAGAGAGAACGCCTTACCAGAACCCATCAGAAACTCAGACCACTCAGACATGGTCCTTACACTAATACCAAGGCTACGGACAACAATGCTTGGAAGAAAAACGTTCCTCCATTCCTTCGCTTGCATCGAGTGTTCAATGTGTACCATCACCAACCATGCTTCCCACCATTTCTGGACACATCAGAGATTACAGAACAACTCACTAGAGACCCAGCTCAGCAGAAGCTTCCTCATCTTAGGGAGGAACTCAACGCAATGGGGACCATTGTTTCCTAAGGGGGGAGGAATGATCCAGGTGGATGTTGGTGGCCACCCACCTATCCCATTTGGGCCCCCACAACTGTCTCTTTCAGTATTTTTAGTTTCCTTAATTATAGCACAATTTACTATTTTTAGCAGTTTTTTGGGTCCTAAACTTCTGGAGCCGTTTTGAGGCCCTAAACGATGTTTTTTGGGATATCTACCCCCAACGATTCTTCTGCCAAAGGATCATCTTTTCCATTGTAGTCCTCGGAGAGATCTTTCCAATGGGCTATCATGTGCGCCAAACGGAGATAATACAACCAATTCGCGACCCCAGGAAGTTGATGTACCAACTTACCCAAAAACAGGGCCCACAATTTGGCGTTTCATCTTCTATGGTTAGGTTTTAGAATGTGAAGGGTTTTCCATTGTTTCTCAATAAAAAATAGGCCTTTGAGCCTCATTTTAACATAGTTTAGAATAGTTCAGAGGCATGTAGCGACCACATCTCTTCTCAGAGATAAGCTACCATCGCCCTAGCTGGTTTATTTCTATTTCTGATTGTAAGCATATTTCAGTATTTTCCATTAATGGAATGAAGTATTATTTATGCTGCATCTTTGTGTAAATGGTTATCTCTATATTTTGTTGCATTCCTGTTTAAATCCGGATCACTATCATGGTTTCTATTGACTCCAGAACCCTTCGATTGGGATCTCCAGAGGAAGAGCTATTGAACCCTGTCAAACTCCTCTTTTGGCGGGGATTCAACCCCTTTGGTGATTCCCTACTCCATAAAATTTTCTAGATCTAAATTCTCCCTCTCTAGAATCTCCTGCAGTTCATGGTCCATTCTAGCATCACTTGGGGTCATCTCATGGTCCCTACTGAGCTGCATAATTCTTGGCATATCATTATTTTGTTGGATGTTCTTTGGTATATCCTCCATGCTAGCATCCCTTTCCTTCTCAGTGGGATTATTCTCTGATTCTTGGTTTGTCCCGTTGTTTCCGACCTCTTCTTCTAAGATCTTGAAACTATTGTGGCTCAGTTTCCCATCCTCGTTAATTTTCTTTTGGTACTACTTTCCTCCTTTCCCTTTAGCCCCAACCTTAGTAAAACCCTCGGGATCTTTGCCTGTGGTTTTTTTCATGTTTCTCTCCAGTTTGTTTAATGGGAATTCTTTGTATAGGTTCCCATGTTAATGGCACTTATGACACCTAAATGGGACGTGTTCGTAGTCCACCGCCTGCACCCATTCTTCGTCATACAATTATGATCGCGTCCAGAAGTGCCCCAGATAAGTCCATTTCCACACATATCCGAGCGAAGTGTATTTTCCACTTAGAGTCGCATCCAATATCTTTATAAAATGACCTAGCTTGTTGCTGATAGCCTTTAGAGACTTCAACAGCCAATAATCTAAAGGAAGGGAGTAAAGTCTTATCCATACTAGTACTAATGTGAATGTTTCTCATTCTAGGACAAAATTCATCACCCATGGTCTGATTTGAATGGAAAATGGCATCAACCCATGGTACTCATCCACCCATATTATTTATTGACCCATGGTATTGTAAATGGCATCCGCCCATGGCATTGTTGTGACATCCACCCATGGTATTCATTCACACATGAAATTGGCCCGTGGTATTGCGACATCCACCCATGGTATTCATTCACCCATGGAATTGACCCATGGTATTGTAACTGAAAAATACTATAAGTAACAAGTCACATTTTGTAAAAGGACAGATTGTTCGCCACAATGTAGCCTTTACAGTTCAAAGGCATGTAGCCGCCACATCTCTTCAGATCTTGGGGTTCTCTACCCCAAGTTCTTAGATCTTGGGGGTCTCTACCCCAAGATCCATTTCATGTTTTCAGATCTTGGGGGCCTCCCCCCAAGATCCAGATCAGTGGTATCCGAGTAGGTTATGATTCCATGGGAATGAGATTTTGATGCATATTTCAGTTTCAAATTTTGCAGCAACATTAAACAAACTTCAGGCATGTGCTACAACCTCCACAGAGCACTTTTTTGGGTCAAGCAGGAAGAATTTTTCTTTTTTCATTTTTTTGGAGGAATTTTTTGCGTGGTGACTTTGCAGATCATATATGAAACATTTGGTACAAAATTTACAAAAACAAATACCATATATGGATTCCTCTCGAAAAATCACCCAATTTCAAAAATAAAATGGGTCGAATTGAAGTTCGGATGTGGGAGATATTGCTGATTTAAAATCAGCTATTTTTTCAGAATTTTTGTGACAACGGAACTATTGCAGCACGAATCTGAGATCTCAGAGTGTCCAGAAAAGGACTTCCAACTCATGGGAAGATGCAAAATGGTCCTTTTGCTTCCCAAAATAGGTTATAATAAATATTCTGAGTTATATTGACTCAGTTATGCCCATTTTAATTTTGGAACAACATCCGGAGTGGGCTCCCATTGGAGACGTGCCCTCCCACCCCACTTTAGTAGGCACCTGCTTCACATTCATCAGTTTCAACATAGCAACATTCAACTTGGGTTATTTGGAAACATGCCCTCCCACCGCAGGCTATGTAGGCACCTGCTACTTCATTAGCAACCAACATCATGGTTATGGGTCAACTGCATAAAATCCTTGTCATCGAACTCCATTTGCTAGGTTGCACAATGTCAGAATCATAGTTGGTCACAAGCATTAGAGGGTATCTCTATCCTCAGATCTTCCTTTATTAGGTTTTGGGTTAACCACATAAAACCATTATCTTCAGTGGCTCTTCATATTCAACAAAGGCTTCACAGGAGGGAACTTTATGCAATGGGGACCATTGCTTCTTAAGGAGGGAGGAATGATCTGAATGGAAAATGGCATCAACCCATGGTACTCATCCACCCATATTATTGATCAACCCATGGAATTTACCCATGGTATTGTAAATGGCATCCGCCCATGGCATTGTTGTGACATCCACCCATGGTATTCATTCAGCCATGGAATTGGCCCGTGGTATTGTGACATATACCCATGGTATTCATTCACCCATGAAATTGACCCACGGTATTGTATCTGAAAAATACTATAAGTAACAAGTCACATTTTGTAAAAGGATAGATTGTTCGCCACAATGTAGCCTTTACAGTTCAGAGGCATGTAGCCCCCACATCTCTTCAGATCTTGGGGTTCTCTACCCCAAGTTTTTAGATCTTGGGGGTCTCTACCCCAAGATCCATTTCATGTTTTTAAATCTTGGGGGCCTCCCCCCAAGATCCAGATCAATGGTATCAGAGCAGGTTATGATTCCATGGGAATGAGAGTTTGTTGCATATTTTAGTTTCAAATTTTGCAGCAAGATTCAACAAACTTCAAGCATGTGCTACAACCTCCACAGAGCACTTTTTGGGTCAAGCAGGAAGAATTTTTCTTTTTTCATTTTTTTGAGGAATTTTTTGCGTGGCGACTTTGTAGATCATATCTTAAACATTTGGTACAAAATTTACAAAAAACAAATACCAGATCTTGATTCCTCTCGAAAGATCACCCAATTTCAAAAATAAAATGGGTCGAATCGAAGTTCGAATGTGGGAGATATTGCTGATTTAAAATCAGCTATTTTTTCAGAAGTTTTGTGACGGCGGAACTATTGCAGCACGGATCTGAGATCTTAGAGTGTCCAGATAAGGATTTCCAACTCATGGGAAGATGCAAAATGGTCCTTCTGCTTCCCAAAATAGGTTATAATAAATATTCTGAGTTATATTGACTAAGTTATGCCCATTTTAATTTTGGAACAACATCCAGAGTGGGTTCCCATTGGAGACATGCCCTCCCACCCCACTTTAGTAGGCACCTGCTTCACATTCATCAGTTTCAACATAGCAGCATTCAACTTGGGTTATTTGGAAATGTGCCCTCCCACCGCAGGCTATGTAGGCACCTGCTACTTCATTAGAAACCAACATCATGGTTATGGGTCAACCGCATAAAAGCCTTGTCATTGAACTCCATTTGCTAGGTCGCACACTGTCAAAATCGCAATTGGTCACAAGCATTACACGGTATCTCTATCCTCGGATCTTCATTTATCAGGGTTTTGGGTTAACCACATAAAACCCTTATCTTCAGTGGCTCTTCATATTCAACAAAGGCTTCGCAGGAGGGAACTTTACGCAATGGGGACCATTGCTTCTTAAGGAGGGAGGAATGATCTGAATGGAAAATGGCATCAACCCATGGTACTCATCCACCCATATTATTGATCGACTCATGGAATTTACCCATGGTATTGTAAATGGCATCCGCCCATGGCATTGTTGTGACATCCACCCATGGTATTCATTCAGCCATGGAATTGGCCCGTGGTATTGTGACATATACCCATGGTATTCATTCACCCATGGAATTGACCCATGGTATTGTAACTGAAAAATACTATAAGTAACAAGTCACATTTTGTAAAAGGACAGATTGCCTGCCACAATGTGGCCTTTACAGTTCAGAGGCATGTAGCCGCCACATCTCTTCAGATCTTGTGGGTCTCTACCCCAAGATCCATTTCATGTTTTTAGATCTTGGGGGCTTCCCCCCAAGATCCGGATCATATAGCCAGGAAAATAGAGGGGTGAAAATGATGGAGGAAACACCAGTGCATTCTTCCAAGAACCCGGGTAGGAAAAGAGGAAGAAAAAGACAAAATGAGCTGCTGACTGAATGTGGGAAACTCATGATTAACTTAGGTGAGATGATATATCTTACCAGTTACTCCTTTACAAACCTTTCTTAATGAAGCTTACAACTTAGAACATTAGGGCTCTATCAAGTAAAAGGAAACAAAGAAATCTTAGCAGTAGAATAAAAGAAGAAAAACTAGATATAGTTTTTATTCAAGAAACAAAGTGTTCAATGGACAAGATCAGAGAGATACATAGAAAATGGTTAATCAAGTATGAGTATCTAGAGGCTAAAGTAGAAAAATTGGCAGGGGGGGATTCTTATGCTTTGGGATCCCCAAAAACTTGGAATCCTGGATACTAAAGTGTCAAGGAAATATCTATCATTGGTGATTCAACCTTTGGGTGACAAGGAGATCCACATGATCAAAAATGTCAATGGTCCTCAAAAGCTAGAATACAAACTCAAGCTTCTCACCTCCCTTGAGGAGCTAAGAGAGAGATATGCTGATATGCCTTGGATTCTGGGAGGGGCTTTCAATATGATCATAACTCTTACAGAGAGAAAAGGTAGCACCAAAATACTAGGTAGAGACTCCATTTCCTTCCAAAACTTCATAAATAACATGGGGCTAGTGGACACTAAAACAATAAATGGCACTTTCACCTGGAACAATAAGAGGGGAGGGGCTTCTCAAGTTTCCTCTAAACTAGATAGATTCATAATCTCAGAGGACCTCCTTCTCACAGGCCTTGACATGTCTGCTTTAATCCTTCCCTTTAGAGGCTCAGACCACTGGCCTATCCAGCTTGAAGCCACTTTTATGGGTACACCGAGGAACATACCTTTTAGGTTTGAAAATGTTTGGCTCTCTCACCCTGACTTCACTAGCAATATTGACAAATGGTGGATGGAAGATATGCCCATTCAAGGCACTAAAATATTCATCCTACAATAGAGATTGGAACAAACAAGAGTTTGGTAATATTTTTAAAGCCAAAAGAGAAGTTGAGCAGAAAATCTAAGGGATTAATCATATCATCATCACAGATGGTTTTACCGAGGAATGAAAACTCAAGCCAACTCTTTTCAGAATGAACGGGAATATAGGTGCATGGAATAGGAGACTTTTTGGAGACAGAAATCGAGGGTGTAGTGGATTAGAGAAGGGGAAAGAAACATGTAGTTTTTTCATAAATCAACCTTGGATCATAGGTCACATAATAGAATTTCAAAACTTAAAAATTCTCAAGGGAAAGAGCTTGTCTCCAACAAAGAAATGGAATCTGTCCTAGTTCAACACTTCCTTAGCATAGCAGAGGAGCCTCTTGTTGACAAATCTCGGTTCATCAACAATTTCACAAAGTAAATTCCTAAGCTTGTAACTAGGGAAGACAACCACAACCTTAATAGGCCAGTGTCTGAAGAGGAGGTCAGTGAAGTTATCAATGAGATGAGAAATGGAAAAGCTCCTAGCTAGGATGGGTTCAATGTGGACTTCTTGAAAGAGTGACGGAAAATAGTCAAATAAGATATCCTTGATGTTGTGGAAGACTCAAGAAGATCCAAAATAGTTTTGAAGTCTCTTAATGCCTCTTTCATAGCGTTGATTCCAAAGCAGGAAAAAGCTATGACACTGGACATATTCAAACCCATAGCTTTATGTAATGTGGTGTGAAAAATTATTTCCAAACTTATCGCTCACAAACTCAAGCCCCTTCTTCCAGCTCTTGTCTCAAAGGAGCAAACTAGTTATGTGGAAGGAAGATAGATCCTCAATAACATCATACAAGCTCACAAGGTTGTACACTTTCTTAAGAGAAATAAGAAAGTTGGTATGATCATACAGCTTGACCTAGTGAAAGCTTATGATAAGATAATCGGGTCTTACATCAGGGCAGTGCTAAGAGCTTATAGCTTCAACCACAACTGGATAAGATGCATTATGGCCCTTGTATCCACAACTAGTTTTTCAATCCTCCTTAATGGCTCTCCATGTAGAACCTTTATGCCTTCTAGGGGTCTCAGACAAGGAGATCTGCTCTCCCCCTTCCTCTTTGTTCTCATGATGGAAGGGCTAGGCAGAGTGATCAAAATGGCAAATATTGAAGGAAGAATCGAGGGTCTAAAACTTACGCTGGATGTTGCTGCTTATACTCATCAACAATTTGTGAATGACACTATGCTACAGGGTATTCCCACGGTTATGGAAGTCAAAGCTTTCAAAAAAATATTGAACGAATCTATTGTGGATGTTGGTATAGAGGTAAGCCTTGAGAAATCAAAGGTTTTGTTTTTTAACATTGACATTTCTATTCAGAGGAACCTCACCAAAATTCTCAAGTTTCAAAGGGATCAGTTACCTTGCAAGTACCTTGAATTGCCTCTTACGGAAAAACCTCCAAGAAATGTAGTGTGGGAGCTAGTAACTAACAAACTTCGGGATAAGGTCATGAAATGGACATGTAGGTCTTTGAATTTGGAAGGGTATCTTGTGCTTACAAAGGCTATCTTGAAGGCTATCCCCATTTTCATGTTTTCAACTCTTCCTGCTCCTAAAGGAGTTATGCAATAGATTAGGAATATTCAAAGAGATTTTCTTTGGGTCAAAGGGGAAGAGAAAAATAAGTGGGCTTTCCTAGCTTGGGACAATCTCTGCAAACCTAAGGCCCATGGTGGTTTGGGAATTCATGACCCTGAAACCCTCAACAGAGTTTCGGGTGCAAAACTTTGGTGGAGGTGGCTTAAGGAATCGGAAACGCCTTGGGCCAAGATTAGGAAACATAAATATGAAAATAATTGGTAGGAGAGGGACCATATCCAAATATCAGGGCTAATGAAGGGCTCCCACATTTGGAGCTTTGATTGGGAAAATAGAGCCATTGTCCAGCAGCATAGTTTCTGGGAGATCCGATCTGGGTTTGGGAGGATAATTGGCAACATGAACCAAATTTGTTTAGGGAATAACTAACTGCTCTCAAGAATGACATTGGCAACAAAGGTTTACGTATGGTAAGTGACTTCTGGGATCAAGTAAAGAACAATGGTAAATGGAGAATATGGAAGGATATGGGTTACAATGAAGAGAGCCCTTTGAAGGCCTAGTTAAGCTCCGTTGCTCTAGACTTGGAACAAAGGAAGATTTTGGTATCAACCTCGTCTGACCAACTGAGATGGGGAAGAAATACAGAAGGCAACTTTAACCTCCAATAAGCTAAACGAATGGCCCTAGGGTTTGATTATCAAAACCTTGATAAGGTATGGAAGGACCTTTAAAAGAACCCATAATTGATGAAAATAAAGTTGTTTATGTGGTTGGTTCAGCAAAAAAAAAAATTATAAATTGGGAAAATCTTCTAAAAAAGGGTTTTGTTGGCCCATCCAAATGTCATCTATCTAGCTTACAAGAGGAGACGATGGAAAACTTACTCAACCTCTCCCCATTCACCTCTACCTTGTGGGATTGGGTGGCCTTAGTCTTCAGGCAAACTGACAGGGACAGACTTAGCATTACCAACACTTTGAAGAATTGTATGAAATACTTCTCAAGCAATGAAATCGTCAACAAATCTTGGACTCTGGTTCCAGGCTTTATAATCTAGGATTTCTTGAAAGAACGCAATGGTAGGATTTACAGGAACAAAACTGGCTCAACCCAGTACATCATTGCACAAATATTATGACAACTCAAAGAAAATATTGGAGCCCTTTTGGGGAAACTTCTTGAGAACCCTCCTTTGCCCTAGGATGCTCGCATACTACTCTAGTTGGGTCTCCATTTGCTAGTTCCCCACGGCATAAACAAGGGTGTGAGCCAAACAATTGCTGGTAAAGTGTTCTAGCAACCTCCTCCTCATGGTTTTTTTAAAATCAATATATATGGAGCCTCTATGGGAAACCCAGGGATTACTGGATTTGGCGGGGTCATAAGAGATGAGCAGGGGCACATAAAGGATATATTTCATAGTCATTTGGGGATTGCCACTAATAACATGGTCAAGCTCATGGCCTTAGAGAGGTTCCTGGAAATCCTAATTGAGTCAAATTTACACAATGCCATCATTGAAATAGACTCTGAATTGGTAATTAATGCAGCCAAGAAGATATGTAGTGGAAGCAAGAGAGAGCAGAAGAAAAAGTCAATCATAACCGTTGATCCCACAAAGAATGCTTAAGACAGAGCTAGCTACAGGGGTGGAGTACATGGTAAACAATGGGCTAGTTGGAAGGCTACCGACCATATATTCTCATGGCCTTCATCATCAAATGGCTATCAGTTTGGAAAATGATCGAAGTTTAAGTCACTTTTCATTTATATTTTCCATGCCAAAATGTGACCGTTACTCGTTAAAAGGCCAAAAAAGTTCCAATTCACTATTTTCGCTGGTTTTCACTGTAACTGTTGCTCAAGCCATTCTCCGATACCCTGAACCTCTATTGACCACCATCTAGCACCTAAAGAATCTCTGAACACCTAATTCAAGCAACCAGTTGACAGTTCAAGCTATCGTACCCTCTACATTCACCATTGAACCCAGTTTCCAAGCCAGACCACCAATTCGAGGTATCCTTGAGAAAAACTGGAACGCCCCTCTCAATTTGAAAACGTACAGTCCAATTGAAAGCTTAATTAATTCAAATTAATTAATAAACTTTCCTTAATTAAAGAGAAATGTACTTGTATACCTCAAACCCTTCTTTTACAAACTGTAGCTACCATCCCATTGTTCCAAGGCTTCAAAACCTCACTTCTACAACCATTATAGGCCTAATTCGTATCCATAAACTCAGTCTGGCTTCCTAGGCCTCCTTGGACATGAGACCTCTATCAACCCCTGACCTAGACATAGACCACCTAGCATTAGTAGACAAATATTTTCAAATAAATGACATTTCTTCCCCAGCTTACCTTCTAAAGCTCCATTGTTGGATTCAGGACAGATTCCTAAACTAGAACGATGACATCCACCTTTGGGAATATAATCTACCCAAATATTTGTTTCCAAAAGTACACCTTTCCTAGACATCATCCACTTTTGTCATGCATGTTACATTCCTAGCCAAAGGGATATTATCACCCCTAACGATCAGCTATTATTTACCATCAATGGAGAGTTTATTAACCAAATGTTGCAGGTCCAACTAAGCCCTAATGAGACCCCACTATCTATTGGAGACTTGCTAGACCTATATGTCAAGTTAGACCTGGCCATAATAGCACAAATTTCCAGACTTTCATCATAAAGGACCACCACACTCCCACATATGGTCCCCCTTATGCTACTACCATTTTTTCATTGAAAGGCACACATATTATTACTATGCTCTCTTGCATCCTAGGATGTACCTCAGATGAGCATGTGGATGAGGTTGTCCTGGCCTTTCTTTCCATTTTTAGTCTAGGCAAGCCTCCTGATGTGATTTAAAACTATGCTCAATTCATTGCAGATAGGATGCATGAACCATTCACTAGACTACCAACTGAGAGATTCTTCAAGTACTCCTCTGTGTTATTTCATATGTTTTTATATTATCAATCAGACAAATTTCCTGTCAGCATCTAGAAGTTGGATACCAAAGGGAATCCAAGGTTAGTTATTTATTGGATACCCTTGATCTAGAAATACTCCATTTCATTCACCTATAAGGATTTCATTGTTTCATTTGTCCATCTAGTCATGAACATGCTGACCAGCAGCCCTCAGCCAAGAATTAATGAAGAAATCAAAAGGGCGTTAGAGTTGGCCAAGAACAGTAAGGTGGGAGATTGGTATTTGTACCAGAACCACATAGAGATTACAATTTATGGATGCCAACTTGCCCCTTACAAACTACCCAAATACCTCCCTATGAGGATATCTGCATTGGAATATTTTAGGCAGATCAACAATTCTGATGAAGTCAACTTCCTAGCAGCTAAGAGAAAATCCCAATTTAAAATGAAAAATCAATTGGGCCCCTTCATTTGCAATAATAGAGAGGTTGGACCAAAGGCTAACAAGATGTTGCAGGAAATGAAATTCAGGAACAACTTTATGTGGAAGTTTGACGCTCATGGGGTCATAAATAAGTTAAGCATCCACGTCAAAATGGGACCTTTCATCCACCATCCTAGACCAGATATTTAGAGGTTTTCCAACCAATCAGAATGGTTGGAAAACACATTAATTGACATGGATAGCACAGTAGTGGATTTAGAAAATACATTGATTGATGTAGAGAAACAAACTGATGAAAGTTCTTTCATGCATGTTCCAAAACAAGGGGAACACGTGAATATTCCTCCTGTTTTACAAACGCCAGCAAATGGCGAGAGAAACCGAAAGGGAAATAGGGAGGAGGGTTCTAATTCTGCTATGGAGACCACATATGAGCATTTTGAGCTCAGGAAAAGTCCCAAGTTGAATCCTATAACTGAACAGGAAGAAACCATTGAATCAGTGGAAATCACTGACACTGATACAATGGTGGAAAGAGGTAAAGGCACAACTACTTAAGGAGAAACACAACAACCATCAACATCTAATACTCAACTGATTGAGAGACAACTCAGTATTGGGGTTTCTTCTTTCACCAAGCCAACAGATAAGGAAAAAGATATCAAGGATAGGTACAAGGAGATCAAATTGAGAAATGAGAAGTTGAAGGCTGAAACATATGCCCAATACTTCAAGCACACACCATCTAACCAGAGTAGGTTGATGTTAGCTTTTGAAATCGAAGCAGGGAAAATGCAAGTGTCCTTCATTCAGGCAACTATCCAACAGCAAAGACATCAGCTGAGTATAGAAAAATGGACTTTGAGGTGTTGGCCAGGGATTTTCATCCCATTGACTAGATATAATTCCACAAGTAGGCTGGAGAGATAATCTACTCCACCTTGACAGGGAAGGCCATGGCTGCACATAAGCTCCAAAATTCATTTGATAACATTACATCCCAATATAAATTGGAAAAGGCCTCCTCACAGGCCAAGGACAACATGATCAAGTCATTGGAGGACTTGGTAATTGAGCTGGGACATGATCCCTATGACATCAAAGTTGTTGAGAGGTTGATCAAGGAGAAGAATGAGGACATTGCAACTCTTTAAAAACAATTAAAAATTCCTCATTCAGAGCACCCGTAAACAAAACAGGTCTTGGAAAGCCAAACAAATCAGGAGGAGATGATGGAATTGGTTCTACAATTGAATGATCAGTTGAAGGAAATGGAAAAGGAGTTGGACAGCTTGATGCAGTTAAAACAAGCTAGTCTAGAGACTACCCCTACCATTGTTATCCCAACAGTTACTACTGCGATACATTCGCTCCAATGGCTACAGCTTCTACAACGTCTACATCAGCAACAGGGTCAATAGGTGATGAGGCAAGTAAGTTGGTCAAGTAAATGGAAGACATGTCCATTCATACGATAGAAATGAACAAGATTAAGGAAAAGGTGACTAGTCTAGGGACTGACTATAAGCTTGCATAGATTACACACAAAGAAGAAGTGCAGAAATCAACCAAGATGAATAAAAGAATAAAAAGCTTGGAGAAGGAATTGACTTTGAAGGAACCCCTTGGACATGCTAAGGAACACTTATGGGCCAATGTCATTGACTCTGTCAATGATATTTGGCCATCCATTCAAGTAATTTTTGAACAGATTGACTTAGTGAAGTAGGCTACAAAGGCCATACAAAGAGTAAAAGTAGAACTAGAAGACATGCCAAAGGAAGAAACAAGGATAATTCACTTCCTTAACTCCAAAAATAAGTATGAAATATAGGAATTAGAGATACCTGACAGGACAGGTAGAATACTGGAAGTAAAAGGGGTCCTCACCAAAAGAAATTTAATTCTAAACCTTGAAGATAAGTGCCAAACCATGCAACTGGCTATGGACAAATTCATGATTAAGTTTTAAATTTTGAGGCAAAAAGGTCTGCCCAATCCCTTGGTAATAAATGACAAGTTAATGTCACAGAAGGACTACAACAGAAAGATAAGAGAGGTGGCTAGGGATCAAGTAAACACTTCATCTATGAAGGGAATCCCAAATGGTAAGGTCCTATACCAAACTTTTGAGAACTTGTTTTACCTCTATCATGAGGCAAAATACCTTTTTGGGAATAAGCCTACTTCTACCAAGTACATGAGGGAAGATGAGACTTATAGGAAAACGATAAATATCCAATTACTAGATGCAGAAACATGGGGGAAACTGAATGACTTACTATAGAAACTCACAGTCAAAATATAAAAAAGTATGGTAAGAGTAAAAAAGCACAGTAAAAGGATAATGACAGGTTAGCCAGATAAAAGAATATTAGGTGAAAGTGTATCAGAAAGGTCAGATTAAGAAGAGCATTCAGCGTGAAGACCAAACAACAGAGCAGAGATTAAAAGGCAAAATATCAAAGATTCAAGAAATCACAACCTAATAAACAGGGAAAACAAACAACAGTTCAATATCTATCTCTATCTTCTTGCATGAAGATATTTCTTCTCCTGGATTAATTCCCAAGACAGTTTGGGATATTTTGTAAATTGTTTTTGTATAAATACTTCATAATTCAAAGTATTTTGGGTGGATTACTATACATTTGTAGAGTTATTTTGATCATAACCTAAGGGTTATTGCACCGATTTTTCAAGTTAGTAGACTGGACCATGTAATAAAGAGATTTCATTACAGGATTCATGTGTTGAGATATTACAGTGAAGTATTTTATTTTTCAAATTTGTTATTTTCTTATGTTTTTCACAAACTTGACTGTTATCTAAAGTTGAATGAATTAACTGGAAATTTATCTCAGAATTTTTTTAAGTACACAATGTTTTGAACAGTTGATCATTTACATGTTTTCTTCTAATATCCGAATTTGAGAATCCGTAATTGCTCTCCCATCCTGGTTGACCTCTTTCACTTTTTTCATAATCCGGCCTAAGGAACCCTTAATTTCTCTTTGGATCTGATTGAAAACCACTTCATCATCCATCCATGAGATTTGAAGTAACTCTGTTATCTTGCCCTGTAGACACTATTTTTAGAAATTGATCCAGTCCTGTTTGCTTGATATTTGACCCCATAGCCCAATGGTAAAATACACCCCTCTTTTCATCTAAGTAAGTGATCCCACCACCAAATCCAAATCAAAACCCAAGTACAATCATAACTAGCCTAAAATTAAATAACTAAACAAAGTTAAATCATAAAGAGAGAGCCCTCTTTGAGAATTAGGAAGGGTAGATCCTAATCTCTAAAGTAGGTTTGTGGTTACCTCTAATCATTTCCTTCTAATCAACTACTGAAAAATATTGGAGTGATAACATATTGGTGACCATACTGGGGAATTCGATCCTAAGTGCAATAAAACTTTAAGGAAACCCTAAATTTTACATTTTGCCCCTTAAGGTCATTTTAAGGAGTTGATGTTAAAAAGTTTCAAAAAACAATTAAAAAATTAATATTTTGGCTCCCAAAAAGACTCACTATACCAGGGCAAATCCAGATGCAAACCCTACTACAATAGTTCATGACACTAACAAAATTTTAAGAAAACCAAAAAAGGTAGAAACTCAAGCAAGTAGTAGCTAATTAGTTAAAGAAAATTCACCCCCAAGAAATTATAAACTATAGAGGAAATTCCATTTGATTTCTCATTTGACATCTCATTGTTTATAACTAAATCAGAGAATGCAATTCATGAAACTGTGTTAAACCCTAATTTTATTCAATTCATTGAGTCAAAAAAGGTGCTTATACATCTAGATTTAGATAAAATTATGTTGGATACTTTTGACAAGTTAGAAGCTTTAACCTCCACACTGATAAGCCATATAGATGATGCTTACCTTCAATAATCAGTTGAATTAGCTGCCCTCACTGTTGCTACCTCTGAAATTTCTGCACAATCTTCGAATACTGTAAATACACCTTCATTTACTACACCTCACCTATAATATCCACCATAGTTCATTCCCATAAACCAATTTTTAATCAGATTCCTATCTAACAAAACACCTCAGCCTCATCTAATTCATCTCCATCCATTTCAAGCCCTTCCTCAAGCACCAACACTTTACCCCCTAGTCAAGCTAGAATCTCAGCCATGGCAGATACATATGCACCTTTGGTTTTACCAGCACAGCTCCATGCCATGCCCCAAGATTATTAAATCAAAATCTTTTTGTTTGATGCTACTGGTCAGTATACTTCTCGACAACATGTGAAAAAAATGATTGACTATTTTGAGTTGCTTGAGATTGATGAATCTGATGTCCAAACGAGGTTTCTTGCCCAAATATTAATTGGGGATGTTAAGAAATGGTTCAAAGCTTTACCCGTTAAACATATTGCAAACTTAGATCCTTTTCATAGATTATTCATTGATAGATGGGAGAGAAAGAAAAACCCTATGCAAATACTTTCTGAATATGATATCATTAGAAGAACTCCTAATGAGTCAGTTCAGGATTATTGTATTAGGTTCAATAGCATCTACAGTACAATCCCTACTAATATTAAGCCTCCACCAGACCTAGCATTGATCAAATTCCGCGATGGTTTTGACATTGATATGTCATACTAGTTAAGAGAAAGAAACCCTGAAACATTGGAACAAACACACATTAATGTTGTTATTAGCTAAGAAAGCTAGAATGAGAAATGAAAAAAGAGTTGTCATTAAAGAGGAAAGTTCAACTTCTGATGGTAAAATTGATAGTTTAGGAAAGAGTGTGGAATGAATAATGGATAGATTAGAAAATATGAAAAGAAAAACTCAGTGGGAGAATCAAAAACCACCCACAATAAGAAACCCCAACTTCAGGAAGAATCCTAGCACTGAAAAGAATGCAATACTAGATCAACAAATTAGACCACCCTTCTAGGAAAACTAAGCTGAGGGTTCACAAAACCATGAGGGAGAGGATGAAACCCAAATAAATATATTAGGGATAAAAAATGAATGCGTTGTTTTTCTTACTCAAGAAGAACATGAATTGTACATTTTTCAACAATTCCAATTAGAATCTAGAGAGTCCTTCGACTTTAAACAGGGCTATGAGTCTACCATATATGAAGTTCATAAACAGAATATCGTGAGAAGTAAAAATAACAATGAAAATCCCACTAAGTGATCAATCCAGGACCAAACTAAAAAGATAACATAAGCTCATGTAACCAAATT
Source organism: Pinus taeda (assembly GCA_000404065.3). NCBI lineage: Eukaryota > Viridiplantae > Streptophyta > Pinopsida > Pinales > Pinaceae > Pinus > Pinus taeda. The sequence goes on along the minus strand of APFE030974866.1, from coordinate 221,155 downwards.
CCTACAAATCCTCCCTAGGGAAACTCAAGAGACTTCTAGCCCAGAAATTGTAGATATAGCTTCATCTAAAATTAAAACTAAACCTGTTACTCAAATCATTCCAAATAAGAGGATTAAAAAAAACAACTGAAACACAGACTGATGTGCCTAATACTGAAAAAGAAGATAAAAATACACACACCACATTCGCTAAGGAAGGTCTCATTTAATCAAGAAAAACTCAATTGCCTTTCAACATTAAAACTGAGATAGAAAAATTGAAAATATCAGTCCCTTTGATTGAGCTAGTGAAAAATGAATCACATAGATCACAGATCACTGAAACATTGAATATAGGTGAAGGGGAGGATGGTGTGAATTTGAATGATGATCAACCTATGTTATTGTTTGGTCTTGAGGTAAATGGAACCCATCAACAAAGGGGCATTCCTCCTTTCTACACTAGCTTCAACATTCATGACAAAATATTACATAATGCTATGCTAGACTCAGGGGCATCCCATAACTTAATGCCAAAGGCAATCATGGAGAGACTAAACTTAGATATCATGAGAACATACAAGGATCTCTTGTCCTTTGACTCTAGCCAAGTTAAATGTCTCAGCCTAATCAAGGATTTGTGTGTAACGCTAGTCCAGTGCCCAGCAAAGAGTATTGTGATGGACATAGTAGTGACATCCCACCCAAATATGGAATGTTTTTATCTCACTCATGGGGATAAAAATGGTAGGGATTTTTACAATTAGATATGTCATATGCCACCATCTATGTTTTTGGTCAACAAAGAAAACTTTATAGAGAGACCTTGATGAAATACATGGTGATTAGTGTAGAAAAACCATAGAATTTCCCTATATACTCCATGCATTTTGATATGGACTCTTTTATATTGTACAATTCAGAACATGACAAAAAGGAAATCATAGTTGTAGAAGAAAAATACAAAACACCTGAGAGTGAAAACATTTTCATGAGTCTCTGTGGCATTTGGATTTTGATGGATCTGTGAATTGACTAGGAGCAGGTATAGGAATGTGGATTCACAATATGGAAAGAAATCATTATGAGGGTCATGCATTTAGATTAAAATTTAAATGCACAAATAACATGGCAGAATATGAAGCTATAATATTAGGACTACAAATGGTTAGAAAACTTGGAGCCAAGAGAGTTTCTATAATGGGAGACTTAGAATTGATTATTAAACAAATCAAATTTGAATACTCTATAAATAATCCTAGACTGAGCCAATATAGAGAGATTGTCCAAGATTTGATCAAAGACCTACTTGAAACCAACTTTGCTACCATTCCTAGGAAACAGAATATGCAAGTCCACAGTGTGGCCACTTTTGCTAGTACCTACAAATTTCCTTTTTAGCCCAACCAACAGTACATTGCAAAAGTGAGACATAGGCCTATCATACCTAACAATTTTAAATATTGGCATATTTTCTCGCAAGATTCTCAAATTTATCATTTCATGAATTTTGAAGGTGAGTTTCAAAATTGTAATATAGATACAGATTGTATAGTAGAAAATAAAATAGATAGTGACATAGATGTAAATATTTTAGATATAGGTAAACCCACTAATTTCACTAAACTAGAAATAGATAACTTAGAAAATGTAGAAATAGAAGAAATAATGAATGATGATCCTGAAATTCTAAACCTTAAAAATATTTTTTTGCCTAATGGATAAGTCCCCTTAGAAGATTTGTTTGATTCAAATGATGTAGCTAGGAAACCAAAAATGGAGCCTTTAAGAGCAGATATAGAAGAATGTAACATAGGAACTGAAGAAAGACCTAAGTTCATTAAAATATTAAAAGCCTTGCCTCCCGATGAAAAGGTTAAATATATAAGTATGTTCAAATGTTTCAAGATGTCTTTTCCTGGAGTTATGAAGACCTAAAGCATTATGAGACCAACATAATGCAACACAAGATACCTATCAAAGAATATCATAAACCTTTTAAATAGGAAGTTAGGAGAATTAATACAGTTCTTATACCATCAATTGAAAAGGAAGTCAAAAGGATGTATGATGCCCAAATTATAGCTCCCATTACATATTTAGATTGGGTCTCAAACTTAGTCACTACTAGGAAGAAAATAAGAGAAATCAGACACTGCGTTGATTTCAGAAATATGAACAAAGTCTCATTGAAAGATAACTATCCTCTCCCAAAAATGGACCATACTCTTTAGAGGGTAGTAGGTTCATCTAGAATTTCATTGCTTGATGGATTTTTTGGATACAACCAAATCCTAGTTCAACTAGAGGACCAAGCAAAAACTACATTTACTACTCCTCGGGGTACTTTCATGTATTTGAAAATGCCTTTTGGATTAATGAATGCAGGAGCAACATTTCAAAGAGCTATGGATATAGCTTTTGCCAAAGAAATCCATGACTTCCTAGTTGTTTACCAGGATGACATCATGGTCTTTTCCAAATATGATAATGAACATCTAGATCACTTGAGAAGAGTTTTCATTAAATGCAGAAAATTTGGTATTTCCTTAAATCCCAAAAAGACAGTCTTTGGTCTAGAAGAAGGTAACTCTTGCGACACACAATATCCAAAGATGGAATTAGAATAGATCGAACGAGAATAGAGGCTATCTTGACCATCACCCATCCTAGAAACATCAAAGAATTAGACTCATTTTTAGGAAAAATAAATTTTCTTAGGAGATTCATTTCAAATTTAGCAGAATTAATTAGAGAACTAAATAACATGTCAAGAAAAGATTCAACACTTAAATGGATAGTGGGAAGATAAACAGTCTTTTGAGGCCATCAAACAAGCCCTTACCAAAACTCCAGTCCTCATAAGTCCTGACTTTGAATTTTTTTTATAATTTTTTCTTTTGCTGCAGAACATACTATTGCAACAGTCTTGTTGCAAAAGAATGATCAAGGATATGAACATCCTCATTGCATTTTTCAGTAAATATTTAAGAGATGCAACAATAAAGTACAACATAATGGAAAAACAGGCATTTGCTTTACTGAAAGCTATTAAATATTTTAGAGTGTACAACTTGTATTCACACATCATTCCTTATGTTCCAAATTTAGTAGTAAAGGAAATTTTGACACAAAATGCGTCTGAAGAAAAAAGAGGAAAATAGATTGCCACTATTTTGGAATATGACATAGAAATAAAGCGAACAAAACTTATCAAAGGCCAAGGTTTAGCCAAACTCATGGCTGAATCAAACTACCGAGCCTTAGATATAAATTTCATTGGTGCCCTATATGATCAGGAAGAGATGGCAACTCCACAGATCAGTGAACCTTTTACAAATTCATCTTGGTATGTAGATATCATATTTGTCTTACTAAACTTACAAGGTCCTCCTGGTTTATTTAGAGCTAAAGCTAAATTTTTGAAAATGAAATAAATGAGATATTGTATCATAGATAATGCTCTACTCTGGAAAGATAATGGTGGCATTCTATTAAATTGTTTGCTGAAAAATGAAGCTAATAAAATTATGCAAGAATTTCATGCAGGATATTGTGGAGGAAACTTGTATTGGAAAACAACTGTTGAGAAGATTCTAAGGGCTGGTTTTTATCGGTCCACTATTTTTGCAGATGTCAAGAAACAAGTTACATCCTATCATAAGTGCCAGATATTTGAGGAAAACAGGAAGCTTTTACCTTTACCTCTCAAACCCATATCAACAAAAAGTGCCATTTCAATAATGGGGTTTAGACTTAATTGGAGAAATTCACCCAGCCTCCTCAGCGCAACATAAATGGATTTTCATAACCACTTATTACTTCACCAAATGGATAGCAGCCATCCCTTCTAGACAAGCAACAATCTCTGTCATTATCTCATTCCTTAAAAGAAATATCCTGTCAATATTTGGATGCCCCCAAAAGCTCATTACTGATAATGTAGCTGCTTTTAAATCCAAGAAAATGGTATACTTTTGTAACAAATATCACATTATCCTTGGCCATTCTGTTGTGTATTACCCTCAAGGTAGTGGACTTGCAGAATCCTCTAACAAAATCCTTGTCAATATCATTAAAAAACTACTGGAAGACAACAAGAAGACATGGAATAGAAAGTTTGTCAATGCCTTATGGCCAGACAAACTAACTACCAAAAAGTCCATTGGTACATCTCCTTATCAGTTAGTATATGCAATGGATGTTGTTTTTCCATCCTCTTTTGGAGTGCCAGTAATGATTTTCATCCAAGAGTTGCAAGTAGAACCGAATGATATCCAGAGGAGGATAAATCAAAAAATACACTTGCAGCGAACGAGAGAAGAAGTCTAAGTCAAATCACAAGTAATCTAGGATAAAATCAAAAAGATTTTTGACAAAAAGACTAAATCTGATGAGTTTTACATAGGTAGAAAAGTACTTAAATGGGATTCTAGAAGATAAGACAAGGGAAAACATGGAAAATTTGATTTGCTATGGCAAGGCCCTTACGTCATTTATGGTTACAGAGGTAACAATACATTTTTCTTGAGAGAATTAGATGGAACAGATCTACCAGGAGGACATGTCAATGGTAGAATGCTGAAGTGCTAAAGCATTACTTCTCCACAGATTAACAATAGTTCACTTTACTTTACTCATTGTATATAACATTGCAGACTTTAGATTGGATTGGATGATAATCTTTTGAAGTTGAAGCCCAGAGAGAAGGCCCTGAGCTTTGAATGGTTCACCATCATAAGTATGAATAAAGCAGAATCACAGAAGAGAAGTTTAGAAGTTAACTTCAGTCATAGTTTCAAAGGTTACTGGTCTTAAAGTTCTTGATATTTCACTAGGAAATGCCATCCCCAAGTGGATCCACTCTTAGGGTGCTATAATAATAGGATTCATAATTTTGAATTGGCTATCGTTAGTCTTGTAATATTGTACATATTTTTTCTTTCTGCAAAATGTTTTCCATATTAGAAATTAAAAAATGTAAATAGGACATGTCCTAAAAGAATAATCAAAGGACAAAAAGGAAGAGAAAAGATAAAAAAAGTGAAAAATATGAACCCCAAAAAGAAATAAAACAGATAATGAAAGTGTGCAAATTCAAATGCCACTACTTTTTACTTTTTTATACAAAATAAGGTTGTGTGCAACTTGTTAGAAATGTCAGAATCCATGATGGTCAAATAGCTTAATGTTGACATATTCATGCTTTAAATTTTATGTTGATAGATACAGAATAAAAATCTAGCAAAATTGTTTAACCTTGGCAGATAAGTAGTTAGGTAGAGAATAGAATGAGCTCATCAGCTTAATTTGAGCCATTGGAAGTTATAAGGTTAGAATTAGATAGTTTTCTTGTCAAAATAAAAGAAAATAAAGGGTCACAAGCTCAAATGCACCCAATAAAATGGAGAAAAAATGTTAGGATGAATAAAGGGCAGGTAGAAGAAAGGTTGCAAATGTACAAGGTTGCTGAGTCAAAAGCACATTTATTATGATTAATCCTATGTTTCATGTGTAGGAGCATTTATGAGAAAGGAAATATGTTCACAAGCAGGTTTAACTAATTTCCCCTCATTCCACTATGCCCCCACATGCTTAGTTGCTAATTTCCTCATTATACCTTTATCATTTATAAGTCCCTTTTCCCCTCATTTTAACCCTTACCCCTCGTTTTCACACATTTCCTACTAATTACCTTTCAAAAATCATTTCCCTACCCACAAGCCCCTTTCCCTAGTGTGAAACCCATTCGCCATTGCAAATATTAACTTTCCCCCTTACTAATTGCCCTATTTCCCTTCAAAAACCCATAAAACACCATTATCCTAAGTTTTATCGCACAATATTATTTAATTAACTCCCAGCCTCATATTTCCCCGAAAAAGTCTTTTAACCCACCAACCCTCGGTGGAGTTAAAAAACCCTGCTAGATAACCCATGGTCCCTAACTTATCTAATAAATTAATTACAATTATTTGTGATTAAACCCTGAGCCCCACAAATCCCTTTCCCAATTCCCTTCATGCATCTTATCCACATGACAGCCATCTGATCTCCCACCCCCAGATCTGATGGTATGTATCCATATCGCACAGGTTCATTGTCCATCCGATAGCATCCCGAGAGCACGTGAGATTCATAGTTTTTCTTGGGCGTTGTTCTGCTATGTGGCAGCCCCAAGCTAGATCGCGTGCTCACAAAAAATACCACCTGTGCTCCAAAAGTGATGCGATGGCCCAGAAAACCACCTCATCATCCAAGCCAAAAACTGCCCACTATTCATTTATATTTTCTACCCAAAATGTGACCGTTACCTGTTAAAAGGCCGGAAAAGCCCTAATTCACTCTTTTCGCTCGTTTTCACTGTAAATATTGCTCAAGCCATTCTACGACACCTTGAACCTCTGCAACCAAATTGACTACTATCTGTCGCCTGAAGAAGCTCCAGACACCTAATTCAAGAAGCTATTTGATAGTTCAAGCTACCATACCCATACACCATTGAACCTCATTTGCAAGCCAGAGCGCGAAATTCCAAGTATTCTTGGGAGAAACCAAAATGACCATCTCAATTTAAAAATGTACAGTCCAATTGAAAGCTTAATTAATTGAAATGAATTAATAAACCTGCCTAAATTGAAGATAAATTTACTTGTATACCCCAAACCCTTATTTTACAGACTATAACTACCATCCCACTGTTCCAAGGCTTCCAAACCTCACTTCTATAACCACTACAGGCCATAAACTTAGTCATGGCTTTCCAAACCTCTCTGGATGTGAGACCTAGATGTCAACCCCTCACCTCAACATCGACCACCTAGCATTATTAGACAAACATTATAAAATAAAGGATATTGCTTCCCCATCTTATCTTTTAAAGCTCCACTACTGGAGTAAGGACAAATTCCTAAAACAGAACGATGACATCCACCTTTGGGAATTTAATTTACCCAAATATTTGTTTCCAGAAGTACACCCCTTCCCAGACATCATCCACTTCTATCGTGTTTGTTACATTCCTAGCCAAAGGGCTATTATCACCTCTAACCAACAACTATTATTATTTACCATCACTGTAGAGTCTTTAAACCAAGTACAAGAGGTCCAACGAAGCCCAAGTGGGACCCCATTGTCTATTGGAGACTTGTCGGACCTATATGTCAAGTTAGACCTGGCCAAAATAGCACAAAGTTTCCAGACTTTTATCATAGAGGACTACCATACTCCCATAGATAATCCCCCTTATGCTACCACCATTTTTTCAGAGAGAGGCAGACAAATTATTATTATGCTCTCTCGCATCCTAGGATATACCTAAGATGAGAATTGGGATGAGGTTGTCCTAGCATTTCTTTCCATTTTTACCCTAGGCAAGCGTCCTACTGTGATTTACAACTATGCTCAATTCCTTGCAGACAAGATGTATGAACAACTCAATAGACTACCAACTAAGAGAGTCTTGAAGTACTCCTCTATGTTATTTCATATGTTTTTATCTTATCAATCAGACAAATTCCCTATCAACATCCATAAGTTGGATACCAAAGGGAATCCAAGGTTAATTATTTATTGGACACCCTTGATCGAGAAATACTCCACTGTAATCACCTATAAGGATTTCATTGATTCATTTGTCTATCTAGTCATGAACATGTTGACCAGTAGCCCTCAGCCCAGAATCAACCAAGAAATCAAAAGTGTGTTACAGTTGGCCAAGAATAGTAAGGTGGGAGACTGGTATCTGTACTAGAACCACACATAGATTAGAATTTATGGATGCCAACTTGCCCCTTACAAACTGCCCAAATAGCTCCCTATGAGGATATTTGCACTGGAATATTTTAGGAAGGTCATCAATTGTGATGAAGTCAACTTCCTAGCAGCTAGGAAGAAAACCCAATTTAAAATGAAAAATCAATTGGGCCCTTTCATTTGTAATAATAGAGAGGCTGGACCAGAGGCTAACAAGATGTTGCAGGAAATGAAATTCAGGACCAACTTTATTTGGCAGTATGATCCTCATGGGGTCATAAATAAGTTAATAATAAAGGTCAAATTGTGACCATTCATCCACAATCCTAAACCAGATATTGAGAGGTTTGCCAACCAATCAAAATGGTTGGAAAACACATTAATTGACATGGATAACACAATAGTGGATGTAGAAAATATATTGATTGATGTAGAGAAACAAATCGATGGAAGTTCTTTCCTGCAGGTTCTAGAACTAGGGGCACATGTGAATATTCCTCTTGTTTTACAGACCCCAGCAAATGAGGAGAGAAACCCAAAGAGAAACAGGGAGGAGGGTTTTAGTTATGCTATGGAGACCATAGATGAGAATTTTGACCTCAGGAAAAGGCCAAAGCTAAATCCTGTAACTGAACAGGAATAAACCATTGAATCAATCGAAATCACTGACACTGATACAATGGTGGAAATAAGTAAAGGCACATCTTCTTTAGGAGAAACACAACAACCATCAACATATAACACTCAACTGATTGAGAGACATCTTAGTGTTGAGGTTTCTTATTTCACCAGGCCAACAGATAAGGAAAAATATATCAAGGACAGGTATAAGGAGATCAAGTTCAGAAATGAGAAGTTGAAGGCTGAAACATATGCCCAATACTTCAAGAAAACACTAGCTAATCAGAGTAGGTTGATGTCAACTTTTGACATCAAAGTAGGGAAAATGCAAGTGTCCCTCATGTAGCTAACTGTCCAGCAGCAAAAGACATCAGCTGACTACAAAAAAATGGATTTTGAGGTGTTGGCTAGGCATGTTCATCCCATTGAACAGATAGAATTCCATAAGAAGGCTGGAGAGAAGATCTAATCCACCTTGACAGGGATGGCCATGGCTACACATAAGCTGAAAAATTCATTAGATAACATTATAGCCCAATATAAATTGGAAAACACCTCGTCATAGGCCAAGGACAACAAGATCAAGTCATTGGAGGACTTGGTAATTGAGCTGGCACATGATCCCAATGACATCAAAGCTACTGAGAAGTTGATTAAGAAGAAGAATGAGGACATTGCAACTCTTAAAAAACAATTAAAACTTCCTCATTCTGATCACCCGCAAACAAAAGAGGTCCTGGAAAGCCAAATAAATTAGAAGGAGATTATGGACCTCGTTCTAAAATTGAATGATCAATTGAAGGCAATGGAAAAGGAGTTGGAAAGCTTGATGCAGTTAAAACAAGCTAGTCTGGAGAATCCCCCTGCCATTGTTATCCCAACAGTTACTACTGTAGTACATTCCACTTTGGCAACATCATTAGCTCATACTACTCCAATGGCTATAACATCGCCAGCTTCTATAGCGCCTACATCAGCAACAGGGTCAACAGGTGATGAGGCAAGTAAGTTCGTCAAGGCAATGGAAGACATGTCCATTCAGACCACAAAAATGAACAAGCTCAAGGAAAAGGTGACCAGTCTAGAGACTGGCTATAAGCTTGCACAGATTATGCACAAAGAAGAAGTGTAGAAATCAACGAGGATGAATGAAAGAATAAAAATCTTGGAGAAGGAATTGACTTTGAAGGAACCCCTTGGACAGGCTAAGGAACAACTATGGGCTAATATCATTAACTCTGTCAATGATATTGGCCATCCATTCAAGTAATTTTTGAACAGATTGACTTAGTGAAGTAGGCTACAAAATCCATACAGAGAGTAAAAGCAGAACTGGGAGACATGCCAGAGGCAGCAACAAGGATCATTTACTTCCTTAACTCCAAAAATAAGTATGAATTGCAGGAATGAGAGATACCTGACAAGATAGGTACAATATTGGAAGCAAAAAGGGTCCTCACCAAGAGGAATTTAATACTAAACCTTGAAGATAAGTGTCAAACCATGCAACTGGCTATGGATAGATTCATGGTTAAGTTTGAAATTTTGAGGCAAAAAGGTTTACCCAATCCCTTGGTAATAAACAACAACTTAATGCCATAGGAGGACTACAATAGAAAGATAGGAGAAGTGGCCAGGGATCAAGTAAACACTTCATCTATGAAGGGAATCCCAATTGGCAAGGTCATATTCCAAACTTTTGAGAAATTGTTTTACCTCCAGCACGAGGTAAAACACCTTTTTGTGAATAACCCTACTTTTACCAAGTACACAGAGGCAGATGGGATTTATACGAAAATGATAAATATCCAATTACCATATGCAGAAACATTGGAGAAATTGAATGACTTACTGTAGAAACTCACAGTCAAAATATAAAAATGTACAGTAAGAGTAAAAAAGCACAGTAAAAGGATAATGACAGGCCAACCAGATAAAAGAGTATCAGGTGAAAGTGTATCAGTTGAAAGGCTAGAGTAAGAAGGGGATTCATCGTGGAGAGCAAACAACAAAGCAGAGATTAAAATGAAAAATATCAAATATTAAAGGAATCACAACCTAATAAATAGGGACAACAAACAAAAGTTCAATATCTGTCTCTATCTTCTTGCATGAAGATATTTCTTTCTCCTAGATTAATTCCCAAGGAAGTTTGGGATATTTTGTAAATTATTGTTGTATAAATACTTCATAATTCAAAGTATTGTGGGTGGATTACTATACTTTTGTAGAGTTATTTTGATCGTAAACCTAAGGGTTATTATACCAATTTTTCAAGTCAGTAGACTGGACCAAGTAATAAAGAGATTGCATTACAAGATTCATGTGTTGAGCTATTACAGTAAAGTATTTTCTTTGTCAAACTTGTTATTTTCTTATGCTTTTCACCAACTTGAATTCTATCTAAAGTTGAATGAATTAACTAGAAATTTATCATAGAATTTGTTTAAGCACACTCTGTTTTGAATAGTTGATCATTTACATGTTTTCTTCTGATATCCAGATCTGAGCATCCTTAATTTCTCTCCCATCCTGGTTTACTTCTTTCACTTTCTTCATAGTCCGGCCTAAGGTACCCCTAATTGCTCTTTGGATCCGATTGAAAACTACTTCACCATCCAGCCTTGAGATCTAAAGTAACTCTTCTCTCTTGCCTTGTAGACACTATTTTTAGAACTTGATCCGGTCCTGTTTGCCTGATCTAAGTAAGTGATCCCACCACCAAATCCAAATCAAAACCCAATTAAAATCATAACTAGCCTAAAATAAAATAACTAAACAAAGTTAAATCATAAAGAGAGAGCCCTCTTTGAGAATTAGGAAGACTAGATCCTAATCTCCAAAGTAGGTTTGTGGTTACCTCTAATCATTTCTTTATAATCAACTCTTGAGAAATATTGGAGTGATAACATCATCCATATTGATTAGTGTTTTTTATGTGTTTTATGAGTCCCACTATCATGCTTGGAATATGGTACGGGAGTGATTAGCTGAAGAGAGACTTTGCTCAACTAATCTATGGTCGGGTGGAACATGGTATTCCCATCACCAGTTGGTCCTAGGGAAACTTTTTGGGTCCCAGGGAAACTTTTTGGGGCTAATATTCGAAGGTGGGCTAATTTTCCATATTTTTTTCCAAAAAAAATATTTGCCAATTTCCATATTTTCTAAAAACGATTCACCCAAGCTTTATATTATGAAATTATTTTACCTTAAAAATCACCAAGATATTATATAAATTGGTATAAAATAATTAAAAATACTGATATTTTTAGAAAATATAATCAAACTTTTTATTATTTGTATACTAGAGACTAGTAAGATTTGCCTAAGTTTCTTAACTTTAAGATAAAATTTAATCCTTAAAATTTTCCTCATTGGATCATTGCATTGATTAATGAGAAATTCATTCCATTGATTTTCATGTGTAAATTTACTTGTGTATGTGGATTTTGATGGTTGATATGTTTATTGTATTTTTTTCCTATTATACTGGTTATATGCACATTTTATGAGAGTAGCTATGTATGGATCTTAGCATTTTTTTACTTGTATATGAACGGATAATGTGTCTATGACCTAATAGGTGAATATGCAGCAAATGACATGGGGGAAAAATGGTTTATAGGGATTCTCAGATAAGTATGAGATCCCTACAGTTAATTCTATTGTTTACACTTGTAGGTTACATATCAATGGCTAGTAGGGGTCCGGTTAAGGTCTTGTGATGGCTAGTAGGGGTCTGGTTAAAGTCTTGTTGACCTTATTGATTTTGCATCATTGTTTCCCATCTTTCGTTCCATTTTGGGCAGTGGTTTATGCTCTCGGCCTTAAAAAGTGGCTTAAATCCTAGCCATTGGCACAAAACTGGTGATTTTGGTCCACAATCATTGGCATGCAAGCCTATGAGAGTGAATTTAGTTCTTTGATTGCTCCCTTTCCCATTGCAGAAGGGAGATTATGGCCTCAGAGGTCTAGAATAACAGTGGGACCTAGGGACAATTTGTCTGACCTTATTTATGTTTGAGTTGAGATGTCCTAAATTTATATCATGCTAATTTGGATTGAGAGTGCACACAATATAGTGTCCCTTGATATGCATTAAGGTAAGGGTTTTCTTATGACGTATCTTTGGTGCTTATGTCGTCCATGTGGTTTGAGTGTTTGGTGTCTATTATATTATCTAGTTGATTTATCTAACATTGTACATTTATAATTTAGTTAAATGTTTGATTAATTGCATGATATGAGTATGTGTCTGAGTAAGATTGCTTGAAGAAATGATCTTGTTTTAAGATGGTCGTATTAACACATACGTCTTGAGAAAACAGATATGTACTTGAGTGTAAGTAGGAGACAGTTGTAGCAGTATGTATTATGACTAATGAATGTGACTTGATGCTCGAGTATGACATTGTGGTTAGAATTGGTGAAGGTTTATTTCAAATTAATTATCATGATATATTGATCTTTGGAATGTGAGACTGACATGTGTGAGAAGTTGTAGGGAAACATGCTTGGTATTAGCTTGAAAAGGTAATAGTTGATGTGTTTATATGACTAACATTAGGGTGATTAGACAGTGCATAGTAAGACTCAACTGCAACAAGGAAAAGGTAAAAGAAAGCAATTAGGTGAAAATTCCTTTGGCTATGCTAGGAAAATGTAATTCTAAAAGATTGATTTCTTTGCATACTTGAAGTCTTCTTAACCTTGATTTTGTTTGACATTATGTGGATATGTGCTACGTTCATGGACTGTATTTGACAGGTATAAAAGTTAGTGTCTAGTTATAGCTAGATCTGTCAAGTGAATTGGAGTCCCTTGAGGGATGCCATGGATGTGTTCAGTTGCAAGACAACATACTTGGCACAAGAAGGTAAGGTAACCAATGTATTATTATGTTTATTTATGCATTGATAGTTATGTGTTGATGGAAGCGTGATGCGAGAGATTTCATGGAAAAGAGGTTGCCTTGAAATATCGAAGAAGGCTCAGGTTGAGATTTTCCTTGGAAGCACTAGGAACCATGGGGACTGAGTCATGGTGTCTATTGTCAGTCTTGAGCTTTTGGTATTTTGCGCATTTTTTGTGCTTGATTTCTATTTTGTTTGTGTTTTATGCATGGTCATGCCTTGTTGTTTGTGGTGTTGTATGGTTGTTGGTTTTCTATGGTTTTCTCTTGTTTGTTTCTTGTATTTCCTTTTAAGTTTTGAGACTTGGGAATTGGTTGGGAAAGAGAAAATTTAATGGATTTTGGGGAGAGTTGTGTGGTACCCGACAGGTAAGGTAAGACTTGGATGAATCTCACTACATGTACAAGGGTAGTTAAAGGCAACAGTATGACAACCAGTTGCATTGGTTGGGTCCATTAGTGTAAATGGACAATGACATAATAGTCATGAGAAACATAATCAGGAAAGGTAAAGTAAATATATTAGAGGCGTAAGATGCCTTGGCTATGTTGGGAACAATTTTTCTCAATGTTGTGCATGGCATGCAAAGATAAAGAAAGTTCTCTTAACCTTAACCTTATGCTATGTGGTAATTATGTTACGATCATGATTATGCTAATGTTTATATATGTATAACTATATATATATGTGTGTATGTATGTCGTTGTGTGACATGATCATGGTTGTTTTATGCTAATGTTATATATATGTATCTATGTATCTATGTCATTGTCTGACAGGGTTGTCAGGGGTCATTCTTAAGGAGGAAAGATTTCTTATGCAGTTGAATGGCATGAAAAGGTTCCTAGCCTTATGGGGAATCAAGTGGGGACACTAGTCATTACAAAAGTACGAGGCCAGTGTCATGTGGATATGAATTGACATTGTATGCTTGTATTATGCCTATGTTTATGTCACGACATGTAACTCTGAGGGATACATCAACGAAATGAAAGAAACGTGGTCTGTGGCATGTTGAGACAGGAATGGATAAGATAATGTAAGCAAGGTTGTTTGGTAGAGACAGTGTGGTTTTGGATGGGCAGTTCTACTGTTGTGCATATGTTGTATATGTTGTACATGTTGCATCTATGACGTTGTGCGCATGTGACGTTGTGTATATATAGTGTGTGTACAAATTATTTATGCAATGTTATGTAAAGGGTAGTACATATAGTGTTGTGTGAATATTGCATATGCAGTGTTGGGTATAGATGGTGTTATCTACATGTTGGATATGCGATCTTGTGCAGATATTGCACTATTCACATATGGTGTTGTGTGCATGTGGTGTTGTGTGCAGGGGGTGTTGTGTACATGTTGTGCATGTGGTGTTGTGTACACATTGTGCAGGTGGTGCCATGTACATGTGATGTTGTGCACACATTGTGCAGGTGGTGTTGGGTACAACTCACACTATGTACATCTTGTACCTATGGTACTAGTGTACATGTAGTATTTTTTGCATGTCATACATGTTGTGTTGCAGGCATCTGGTACTATGTATGTGAATTACATAACCATGGTATCGTGACATGGTATTTGTTGTGTTTTATTTTGTGTATGTATATGTATTGTGTTGTATTTTAGGTGTAGGTGTATGTATTGTGTTTTGGTGTACAACGAATGTAGGAGTATGTATTGTGTTGCATTGTACACTGGATGTAGATGTATGTGTGGTATGTCAGGTGTAGGTATATGTATTGCATGGTGTTGTATTCTATGTGAGGGTTTGTGTGCGATGCACAATATGTGTATGAGCAGTTGAGGAGAAGGCATTGGGTGTTTGTTGAGTTTGGAAATCAATCTGGTGTGCCGATAGAATAAGGACAAAGGTAGAAAGTAGGGGTTGATTAAATGATAAGTATTGATATTTAATTTCAGTTTTATTATGCATGTGATTTATGATTATGGTCTATGATGATAATATGTGATATATGATTCTTGTTTATGATGGTTACATGTGATTTATGATCTTAATCTATGATGGTTGTATTTTGAGCTAACCTGATATGATATGTTTATACATGATGATTTGGTCAAAGATGATATTTGGAATTTTTGTGACAAGAAGTGAACGAAATGGAAAGTGTACCCTATGTATGGGCCACAAATGAGGTATGATGTGAATTTATTTCAATGTATTTTAAATCTAATGGAAGTTATATGCTTGGTACAGGAAGCACAAAAATTCGCGGTTGGGTAGATGAAATCGATTGCAAGATTTCCAGTAGCAGAAAAGGGAATTCGAAGAACCAATTGTATGCTAGTAACGAAATTTAGGAGTCTAAGGCCATTGTGGGAAACTGGTACCCAATAGTGTCCATTGGTTTCCATGAGCGTGCTATGACAGGTATGATATTTTTGAGGCAGGTATATGCCTTGGTTGTTTGACCTTCCGATGTGAGGAAGCCTTTGCAAGGGATGGATAACCAGGGATAGGGGATGTCGGGGAACTTAGAACATGTCACTAGCTACATGGAAGGGGTGATCAGATTGTCCAAGGGACTGTGTAGCAGAGAAGGGAAGGTTGGTGATGGATTTGTTTTTGTCATTAGCCTTTCCATATGGAATTAGATGCACATTAGGAGTGCACTTGAAACAAGGAGTCTGTAACTATTCATTGAGAGGACAAGTGGCATAGGATTATAGTGCTAGACATTGGATGCAACTTTGAATTTGCATTGGATTCTAGACTTCCATGGAAGGAGGTGAATCCCAGTATTACTTCGAGGGTGGAGTTGTGAGCATCTAGATTCCGTTGTTGATTCATACAGACATTGTATCTTTTTATTTGTTAGTTTAGAAAATGTGCATATGTGTTTATGTGGTTATTATAAATACCATAATGAGTTGTGTTATAAAACTATAGTAAACAGTATGTTTGTCATGTTTTCATGATGTTCTTTGTTTGAGAAGGTCATTCATTGTAAATATTGCAACAAGCTAAGTTATATATTTCCATGGGTAGTATTTTTGCTTTTTAGAAATTTTTCGAAGGTCTTTATGTGGTTTAACATTGAGGATGGTGTTCCACAAGGGGGAGGGTTTTGTAATAGCCTAGGTCAATATTCCATGTAAAATTTAATAAACATAAAATAAAACCACGGCTAAGGGACATGTATTCCAAGCTAAATCTTGGGCAAGAATCCTAGTGTGGGTGTTCATTTGGTTTATTCTAGCTAAGGAAATTAGAAATGGGAATTGAAAAGGTATTAAAAATGAAAAAAGGTATTTTGGCAAATTTATTTATGAAAATAAAGGAATATAGTAGAAAAGGAAGGTAAAATGTCACATGTTGCATGTGAGGAGGAAATTGAAGGAAAATAATGGAAAATGAAGAAAATAGAGGCCTAATTGATAAAAAGGATTTTGAGAATGAGTTTGTAACCTTTTATCAGTTCATTTTTGGAGCTTTCTCATTATTCTTTGTCTCTCTCTCTCCCTCTTGGACACTTCGAGTTTTCTTAGAGCACTCTAGCCTTGGAGAAAGGAAGGAAAAGGAAGCAAAGGAAATGAAGGAAAGCAAGGTTCAAGCAAGGAAGAGCAAGATCAAGCAACCTCATTGGGAATACTTGTAGGTAACATATTTCATGTGTGAGTTCCTAGTTGGTTTTGACATGCATGGATTCCCATGTTTGTGTATGGTTCTCTTGTGATCGGTGGCATGATTTTTCCAAGTTATGACAATGGTTCTCAGTTTAGCCTTTCCTTTTTCAAAATAGCCATGGTTTGAAAGGGATTTTTTCTCGGTGTTGAGATTTGTAATTTTTGGATGGTTTCAGAATCCGAGGTGGAGGTGGTCTTAGGAAAATCCCAAAAGCCTAGGAATCCCTTGACTAGTTTTTGGCGGGATGCACGGTAAACCTTGAAGGAGGAGTCTCGATTTAGGGCCTAGTGATCTGGTGTGGATTGCGTTAAAGAATAATAGATTGGTGTCTTGGTTTAGGGCCTAGTGATCCAGTGTGGATTATGGTAAAGCTTGAAAGGCAAGGAGACCAAAAAATTACTCAAGTATAGTGATGGAGTCCAGAGGCATTCCTAGCTCAGTTTGGTTTTTTGATCTCAATGTCAGTTTTCGTTAGGTCATAGTTTGGTGAGGCTGGAGGTGGTTTAAACTTTTTATTCCCTTGGTTGTTTTTTGGATTGGTTTGTCCATGAGATCTTACATTCATGATTGGAATATGACATGAGGGTGACTAGCTGAAAGAAATATTTGCTTCAACCATATCTACGGTCGGGGTGGTACATGGAAGTCCCAAACCTGGTAAGATTTTCCTATGATTAATAAAAGCTAATTTCTCCTACTTTTGGACTTATTAATATGTTTATTTTTATGGTTTAATGTTGGTTATAAGAATGCTTATTTCATGGGTTATTGTCATGGTTATTTCAAGCATTTACACGTAACTGAAAGGATAATGGATGCAAGATGTAATTGATGTAAAAAAAATAGGGGAAGACGATGATAATCCTTCTTGTCAATTCTTATATGTGTTATTAGTCATTTATGCTTTCTCTTGTATTCATTTTCCTATAGATTGCATTGATTCGAAGTGTTTGACAAAATGTCAGTCCTAGTTGGGGATGGTCAGGCCTAGTCCTAGAGTTATTTTTTGATTTATAAAACTTTCTATTATGTAAATCATGGATTCTAGAAGTGTCATTGACTTATGGGTAGTGACCTGGGCTCTAGGCCTGAAAAAGTGGCTCAAATTCAAGGATGCTAGCACGACACTAAGAAAAATAGTCCTTGGACACTGACATGCCATGTTGTGGGAGCATCCAGAGCCCTATTGACACTAGCATGCCAATAGCACGGGATCTTCAAGGGGTTAATTGGTCAAAAAACATAGTGGGACCTAGTGGATGGTTACTTGATAGGTTGGGATGGTTCCTGGGATTCCTATTGCTAATGTGGAAGGTATGTATGATGTGTTCTCATCGATTCCACTTCGTTAAGGTCATCTAGGAGGTTGAATGCAATCATAGTGGCCTCGCTCACATGTTTACCCTGATTGGCCAGTTACTTGGGCATATGTGGGATGAGGGTCTTACACAAAGGTCACAGGTTGCATGTGAGGAGTAAAATGAAGGAAAATAGAGGAAATTCAAGAAAATAGAGGTGCCATTGATAAAAAGGATTTTGAGGATCCATTCATAAACCTTTTTCGGTTCATTTTTGGAATTAGTCTCAGAGAAGAGAAGAGAAGAAAACAAGGAGGAGCACAAAAGAAAGCAAGAAAAGGAAGGAGAAGGAAAGGAAAAGAAGGACAATGAAAGAAAAGGAAAGTAAGTATCGAGGAAGAAAAAATTTGATCAAGTAGCTTTAGTGGGAATACTTGCAGGTAATAGATTGCATGATTGATTTTCTAGTCGGTTTTGACATGCATAGCATTTGCATGTTGGTATTTGGTTCTTTTGTTGTCATTGGCATGGATTTTTCTATATTTAGATTGCGTATTTTAGCCTTGCATTTCCATTTCCAGATAGCCATTATGTGATGGGACTATTCTCGCTTTGAGATTTGGATTTCTGAAAATTTTGGATCTAGCTGAGGTTGTCTGAGGAAAATTCCCAAGGGCCTAGGAATCCCTTGACCAGTAATGGCGGGATACATGGTAAAGCCTGAGGGTGGAAACGAGAAAATTTCTCAAGGTATTAGAGAATAAATTATGAGGTGTCTAAGCTCAATTTAGTTTTTTTTTATTCTGGCACTAGTTTAGGTGATATCATAGTATGGTGAGGGTGGAGGTGGTTTAACCTTTAGATTCCCTTGTGTATGGATTGGTTTATCCATGAGATCTCACATTCATGCTTGGAATATGGCATGGGGTTGATTGGCTAAAAGAAATATTTGGTTCATCGAATCTATGGTTGGGTGGTACATGGAAATCCTAAACTTGGTTGGCTTTTTCCTATGTTTAGTAAAAGTTAAGTTTCTCTTTCTTTTGATGAGCAAATTTACTCATTATTATGTCACTTTAATGGCTATTATCTCATTGTTATTTATCTCGTTATATGTTGGTTATAAGCATGATTATTTGACAGTTCTTAGTCATGGCTCTTTCCATGTTTTTACTTGTCACTAAATGAATAATGAATGAAAGGCCTAATTGATATTATGAAAGCTAATGTGAGAACACAATTATCATTGTTGTTAAACCTTAGCAAAGTTTTTAGTTCTTTATGTTCAGACTTGCATCCATGACGTGTAGGTTGAATGTCTACCAAGTGTTTGATGGAATATTAGTCTTGGGTGGGGAAGGTCACATCAAGTCCTGGCTTCTATTTTTGTTTAAAGGCATTGTTTCTATGCCATCTATCATCTATGGAAGTTTCATTGAGTTATGGGCAGAAGCCTGAGTCTTGGCTTTGAAAATGTGGCTCAGAATTCAAGGTTGTTGGTATAGAACTGAGAAACAATTCCAAAATCGCTGAAAGGAATGCCTATGGGAGTGACTGGAGGGCCATAGTCATTGGCATCCCTTGGTAAGGGAGTGATTGGGGTTTTAGGTTAGTGAAAAATAGAGTTATCTTAGGGTTTGGACCCCTGAAAGGGTTGGGTTGCTCCTAGAGGTCCTGTAGCACCTGAGTGAAGTCAGTAAGGTCTCAATTTGTCATATCCATTTCCTTAAGGTCATATAGGATGTTGAGTCTCATCATAGTGACCCTCAACTCATGGTTACCCTCAGTAAATCGACGAAAGTGGGTAAATTTTGGAGGAGGCGGTTACAACTCACATGTTTACAGGGAAAGAAATCAAGAAGCAAACAAAATCTATAAAGAGGGCTTGGCATTGGATCGAGACCTATGGGTAGTGAGTGAGATGCAAAGTAATGATCATTTTCAGTATTATCACAAACCATATATGGATGCCTTGCTTGTTCAGTCCTTATTTTGGTTCTTAATCTTAGTTACTTATATATTTGTGTGACATTTACTTGTACTCTTTCAGTGTAAGATATATGATGTTTCACGATCCAGTCATGAATATATATGATATGAGAGCACAAAATCCTTTTGTGGTTTACGAAATCAGATTAAGTTCCATGTGGATACTTTCTGTTATGAATTTTTTTCGTTAAAAGATGTACAAATTGAACTATATGAATACTTTCTCTTATATAATTTTTTGGTTAAAAGATGTGAATACCTACAAGGGTGCCTTCACACTGCCATTGCTTCGGTAGGCCTACATTTTTTCCACGGGGACAAACAGGCCATATGGAAGGAGTAATTATTGAGTGAGAGAGACTGAATGACAACAACTTTAGAATGGTCCTTCGATGCCATGTGATGCCATGTGTTCATGAAAATGACATAAGGACGATTATGACAGATGAAAGATTACATGAATTGGTGATTGTGGTATATTCACTAGGATTGGTGATGTTGGCTCCAGTTTTCTCCAATGAAATATTGGTGGGATTTGAAATCCTACCGAGATACATATAAATGTCCACCCAAAAAATTTGATTTTGTTCAAATTAAAAAGTTGGATATTGATGTATCTAGCGATGTTGAAATTGAAAGAGTCATGGGAAGATAATAACTTTCTTTGGATTTAGAAGTTGAAAATCTTTAAGTGGGTTATTAGGTAAATTTGATTTTGTAAAGGTTGTTAGGTTAACTGTAATATCCATATCGTAAATACTGATGTAAAAACTTAAGTAAAATAAAATATTCATAAATAATGAAGTTTATTTTTAATCATTTTAGTTAGGGTTTATTTCTTGATAACTTCCCTTAACGTTCTTTATTCACTCGAGATCTCTTACGAAGGGAAAAAGGTATCTCAATATGGCAGGTAGATCCGGTGATCCTCAGCTAGGCAAAATTGAGATCAATGCTCCTTTCTTCATTGAGTTTCTTCATTAAGCTATGCAATGCATTACTCGTTTATGGACTTCGATTTAGTTTATTTGTCTTTACCCTCTTAGCACCATTCATCTTTTATTTCACTCAACAAAATCTGCTGAGGGGTGTTTTTATGTTCAATTATTGTTGCTACTCTAACCCTTGTTGGTTTCTTCTCTTGGCTACTCCAAATTGATTCCAGTGTCTTTGTCGGGTTTGGCTTCCAGAACAGAGATTAGCTATGCCACGTGTTGGGTCTTGGAAATGTCATTCATTTCCATTACACTTTCACTATTATGTCCATTATATCAGCTCCATTTCACCTCCATTTCACTATTATGTCACCAAATTCATCCCACTTTCATTATCATTGGGCCACATTTATGTTTTTCCAAACTTGATTAATTCTTAGCCTTTTTATGTGAATTTGTGATTAAAATTAGAATATAATGTGCACATGCTTATACCTAACAAGTGGGTTGAGATTGTTGAGATGTGTAGGTCAAAAGGAGGCTTCTAGAAGACCTTTACGTGCCACTCTAAGGCCAAATTCGAATTTGAGTGGAGAGAATCATGGGATCATGAGGATACATTTCATTACTCCTAATTTTATTGAAACTCTAAGAAGACATGTGTCTTATCAGTTCCTATTTTCATTAGGACTCTAGAGGTAGAGGGAGAGATTCATGGACTTTCATTAATGAGATGGCTTCTCATCTTTTTGTATAAATATGAGATCTCTCTCCTTCATTTGTTAGCTTTTTAGTTCTTAAGCTTGTAGCTTTGTAGCTTTTTGGTAGCTCTTTAGCTTGGGGTTTGTAGTTCTTCCTTGATGGCTTTGGAAAGCTTTGGAGTGCTTTGCTGTACTTTGTAATTTTGAAGAATTTGAAGAAAGATTTGATGTTCTCAACATGGAAGGAGTTGTGAAGTAAATGTCATGGAGCACATTAGAATGTAAGGTAGAGTAGATTTTGTTTTGAAGTTTTTCTTTGATTTCATTCAAGTATGTCATTTTATTGCTTTCAAGTTTGATAGTTTAGATTTTCCATTCATGCAATTTTAATTCATGCAAGTGTGTTCAACTGGTTGATTGTAGATTAGTTTTCTTTACATGTTTCTTGTATTTGTTTATTAGATTAGTCTCTCATGCCATATGATGATATTTCTGGAGCCTTTAGCTTAACACCATTTTAGAAGTTAATTGGCACAATATTGTGATTATAGGTGAGATGATTGGATTTGCTTTTCATTAGTGTGCAACTAGATGGTTTAGATGCCATTTCTTTCATGCTATATGGTGATATTTCCAAAGCATTTAGCTTAACACCGTTTTAGAAGTTAATTGGCGAAATATTGTGATTATAGGTGAGATGATTGGCTTTTCTTTTCATTGGTTTGCAATTAGATAGTTTAGATGTCATTTCTTTCATGCTATATGATGATATTTCTAGAGACTTTAGCTTAACACCGTTTTAGAAGTTAATTGGCGAAATATTGTGATTATAGGTGAGATGATTGGCTTTGCTTTTCATTAGTGTGCAGTTAGATAGTTTAGATGTCATTTCTTTTATGCTATATGATGATATTTCCAGAGCCTTTAGGTTAACACCGTTTTAGAAGTTAATTGGTGAAATTTTGTAATTATAGACGAGATAATTGGCTTTTATTTTCATTAATGTGAAATTAGATAATTTAGATGTCATTTATTTCATGCCATATGATGACATTTTCGGAGCCTTTAGCTTAACAGCGATTTAGAAGTTAATTGGCGAAATGTTGTGATTATGGATGAGATTATTGGCTAACCATTAAAAGTAGTTTCAAGTTTTTACTTTTTAATTGCAGTAGTTTTATTCTTGCTTTCTTGGATTTCATTTAGTTGTTATCATTTTTGCTTTCATTTCATAGTCATTTTTCTAGCCTAGATCAAAGTTTTTATTTGTTTCATTTTCTCCTTTCTTTATAAATTAGGTCCTAACATTAGAAGTCATTAGATTTAATTGTCCATTAGCATTTAGAGATTTCACCTAGAAGCATAGATTTTCTTTCTTATATTAAGCATAAGAAACAAAACCCCAAAAAACAACAAAAAAACTATAAAACAATGAAGTAAGAAAAAGGGTTAACTAAGCACATATGGTGCATCACACTTCATCAGTATACGATACCCGGATTGATAATTTATGTAAAGCAATTTAGGACACTAAATTGACTAAACACCATGCATGATGAGTTCTATGATTCCAACATGTGTTAACTCCACCGAATGCTCCTTTGTCTCATGTTTCCAGTGCAAGGATCAAACTTTTTCACACATTATTATTGAAAAGAAGTTCTTTCTCCATGTTGAAGGTGATGGAGGCAAGGAGGCTGCCATGGATAAGATAAGTAACTTGATCACTTTCTTGAAGGAAAAATATATGTATGTTTGTTTGGGTATATTTTTGAAAGATTTCTTACCAAATATAAATAATATAAACATAATAGTATGCAATGAAGAATGTGAAAAACAATGTGTGGACATAAAAGCTAAGTAACTATGTAGTTTTACATGTGAATCTTGTGAGTTAAATGTTGTGTCACTTTGTCATTTTCTTGGAATAAATTAACAAAAATTCTTGCTAAGTAGCCAAAATATCTTCTTGAGAAAAGATGGTGAGACATGTAAACTTCTTGAGGACATAATGTGAAAAATGGCCAAGTTTTCTTTGAATAAAATATGTTGTTGTTGTTGTTGTTATTGTTGTTGTTTTTTTTTTTTTTTTTTTAATAAAAGTTTCTTGAAAAGGGATATATGTTTAAATGCATTGTGATGCTAGCTAATTTTTGAAGTTTCTCGTGAAATAATCATGCATTGCATGCATGATAGAAATAGCTAATGAGCTATATTTTCTTCATTTTAGTTTCATGAAGGGAGCGGGTGCTTCTAGGCACAGATAATCATTACTAACTTTCTTGAAGAAAACGTATGTTTTATATACACATAAATAATAGTCATTAAGATAGTTTCTTTTTAGAAAAAGT
The DNA here is from genome assembly GCA_000404065.3 of Pinus taeda. NCBI lineage: Eukaryota > Viridiplantae > Streptophyta > Pinopsida > Pinales > Pinaceae > Pinus > Pinus taeda. The sequence goes on along the minus strand of APFE030974866.1, from coordinate 196,961 downwards.
GTGCATACTTTATGTATGAAAATTAATGGTTATATGAGAGATCTCTTGAAACAAAAATAGAGATTCGTTTCTTAAAAGACACATATGAATAGTGTTCATACAAGAACTAGAATCCATACTTGTTTCATAAAAAGATTATGTGCAATGAAGTCAAAGTAATTGTGTTAGGAAAAACACATGTTGCATGCAGAAAATGGTAGCAATTGTGACATTGGAAATATGATTTTGTGTGTACATAGAGAAGGGGATTATGTTAACTTTCTTGAAAATAATAATCTCTTGAAAAGATTGTCTTGCTAGATGAGCTGTGTCAATTTCTTGATTTTGGTGAATAAAAGGTTAAGTTAACCTTGTTATTGTTTCTTGATTTTTATGCATAAAGATGGGTATCTATAATAATTTCTTGAAAGGGAAGCATGAGAAACCTACATATAGGGAGATAGAGAAATGAGGTTATAATGACTTCCTTTTAAGAAACAAGTATGTAAAGGTTTACATGAAATGATGGTAAAATTCTAGAGAAGGGAATATGTGTTGCATAAATTAAAGAAGGGTTATTATGATAAGCTATTGGATGCACAAAGAATATTCATTGTGTTATAGAGATATGTTCGTTGCATGGATAGAAGAACTATTGAGCCATATTTATTTAGGAAAATCGTATGTGATTACTTTTATTCTAACATAACTATTATCTTAGTTTCTCATTGAATGAGATGTGTATGCACACGAGGTTTGTGTTAACCTTCATTAGAAAGGATATACATTCGCATGCAGGAAGGGACAACAAGTTGTGATAGATTTCTTTACATATTTGCATGCATCAAAAGTAATAGCTAAAGGACTAGTTCTTTCGATAAAGTTTATGTAAATTTTCATGTAAGAAGATTATAACTAATGTTTTAGTTAGTCCCTTCAAAGGAATTCCTTAGTGTTTTGTCCTCTATGAATATGTTCTTATGTGAAGGGAAATATTAGTTAATATGATTATTTATAAGTGTAATCATGATATCAATGTTGTTAATGACAACATTGGTAGGAAAAGTTGGATTACTTATGCAAAGTATAGATTATATTTAACATTGTGGCAGGTAAAGAATTAATAGTCCATCAAATGAGTACGAGTTGTGGGATCGTACGTTGATAGAACAATCATGCCACAAGGATGTAGGAAGTGGCGATATGTGGGTAAAGGGTTTCATGGAAAATGTAATAGATTTTAACTAGTTATGTGACATTTTAATGATATTTCATTGTAATATTTTAAAACAATGGATAAGGGATGGAATCCCTTATAATCCATTAAGTGAGGGGTGAAAACCCTCATGACTATTTAATAATAAGATTAAATGTTTGCTTGTTTTCACCCTATGGGGTTTCCATGGTATATCAGTGTTCAATGGTGTGATTTCTTATTGTGTTAGTTTGATGATGTTGAATCCTTGATGATGTTGATTCCTTATGTGATGTGATAATCATAATGTCAAGTATGTGATTAATTAATATGGTTAAGGAAAACAACAAATGGATGCAATGTTCATCAGACAATATATGTTATTATACTACCACAATGGTTGACAATGGTTATGCTACTTACTATCCTCTATGGAGATTTACCTTATGTTCTAAGAACATCATATCTAATGGTTAATGAGGAATGTGGAGTTGTGATTTGGATAATTACTTGTGGGTAATTTGTGTAAAAATTATAACTCCCTACTTTTACATGTGAAGTTATTGGGGTATGTTACAAGTGGTATCAGAGCTAAAGGTTGCAACATTGGCGCCTTTGGGAATTGGTAAGCGGAAAAGAAATTAAAGTATGGCACCAATTGACGTTAACTCAGGTGTGAGTTTAACAATCTAGATATTGATTTATGTAGTACACTACTTTTGACATGATATGTGCGATTCATGTTTATAATTGCTTTGAGTAGTAAGTAATAAAGTTTGCTGCAAAACTATGTTCATGACATTGGATTCTTGATGAGGATAAAAAACATTAAAACTTTTTTCACACTTAAGAACAATATTGAACACTAATTACACTTAGGAATAATATTGAACACTCATTGAGGAAAGTGACAATCAACTACCAACTTTTGATTTGCAAATATGGCAATAACAATGATGCATTTAATGAACAAGATTGAAGTTACAACGAACTAATTTTAATGGGTCAATGCATGAATGTCAAATGTGGGTAATGTACTTGAATACAACGATATAGTGTTTTGAAAAGACATTGTAAGAACCCCTTTAGATATTTGAAATATGCAATGAGTCAAGTTGTGAGTCTTGATCATAATAACTAATTTTTGATTAAGTTTTTCCATGGTTTCATTTAGATGATTGGTAGTTGTGATTGGTTAGTATTGTATGACTAACTAATAGCACTTATATGTGTGAATTGAAATTTGATTTAAGCTTATTACAATTCGCAAACAAATGATTATGGTAGTTACTTCATGTATCGCTTTGTTGATGGAAAAACATTGTGGGAAATTGGAAATGTTTAGATTGTTACCTCAAATATCATTGGCATTTACATAGTAATGAATATTTGCATATACTTTTATGCATGATAGTATTGAGCCTCAAACTAAAATGATTTGGGAAGTGAATACATGTTAAATTATGCATATGTATAACTAACGTTGCTGATGGGATTAAGTAGTCGTCGCTTAATGGCAACAAGAAAACTCGTTACGTAAAATGTTACAATGTGAATTGCAATCATAAGTGAGAAATTATAATGTTATATGATATGCATGATTGTGTTAATTGGAAAATCAGAATGCATATAGCATGTATGTTAGTTATGTTTCCTATCAATCTAGATGTTGTGGATCCATGTTGAGGGTTAAGTGTAAATGCATGGTGTACATGCATTTATTTTGTTAATGATAATGTTCATATGGATGATTATGTAAATTGCTTTGAAGAAGAGTGATAAAAGAGAAATTTAACATGCCAGATAGTTGCAGATAGTTGTGAAAGGCTTTAAGACCTTGGGTTGATGGCGGTTGCCTGCCCAAAGGGGTTGATGGTACTTGCCTACCCAAAGGGGTTGACGATACTTTCTTGCTCAGATTTCCTCTTCCTAGAGATCAATTATCTCAATAAGGGAAAATAATTTGCCAAGATGGTGAAGATGGTAAAAAGCCTGAAGCAACTCTGTTGATTTGGAGCTTGTTGGAGGAGGCCCAAAATTCCTCATAGATGGGACATTGTTAGAGGAATAGGCAGGATGCTACCAAGAAGAATCCTATATTGGACCCTATGTGGTCATTGGAATTTTTGAGCTAGTTGGCCAGTGGAATTCCATGTTAGACCTAGTAAGGTCTCTATCAAAGAAACTGTCTGGATGTGAAAATGACTTGATTTGGTTGTGGAAACCAATTCCCATGGGTTGGGAATTCTTTAGCCTATTGTGGTTCTCATAGCTAAAGAAATTAACTAATCAGCTATATGTTATGTTAAAAATGAATTTTATATATAGATGTGTAAAAATGTCATGCACATTTTAACACGAAAGGATTTTAGTGCTTATTGGACATTTAGTTCCTTTATTGTATTACTAATCTTGTAAATATCTTAGTAGTGGCTAAGACAATTTTCACTTGGTGTAGTGATTGACTGTTTTGATGATTAGAGAGCTAGGTGATCTTTTGGTACTTTTATAAGTAATTTGTGGATGTTTTTAGTGAGAATTAATTTAGTGTTAGTGCTCTTTAAGTACTTGTAAGAGTACTGTGATTTAAATATCATCTAACATTGCATAATTGATTGATAGTTAAAATTATTTCATTTGACTTAAAATATTGTGACTAATGCGATTGAATTTGTTAGTCATACATTACAGATTACTTGCCATAGAGTGTTGATGGGTTGCTTAATCACTATTCAAATGCTTACGTGAAAGTGCTCATGATTTTCAAGAGTAATTGGTAAGTAATGGTAAGTTGATATAGAGATTTCTTTTTGTATATTATGAATTTGAATAAGGGCCAAGTGATGGAAATTAGAACTTGCATATTTTTGCAATTATAAATGCTTATGACTATTGATTTTTCTTACGTTATAACATTACAATTTTTGTTTATTGTCATTTCTTGGAATGAAATATTTGATTTTAAAGTGGAAGGATCATTTTTTGTGTGGTTTAGATGGTTATATCATGAGTAAAATTTAAAGTTCCAACGAGAGATGAACACCAAGGACAGTGTTCTTGTTAAGGGGGGGAATATGTAATATCCTTATCATAAATACTCATGTAAAAACTTAAGTAAAATAAAATATTCATAAATAATGAAGTTTATCTATAACCGGTTTAGTTTGGGTTGATTTCTTGATAACTACCCTTACCGTTCTTTATTCACGAAGATCTCTTACGAAGGGAAAAAGGTATCTCAATATGGCAGGTAGATTCGGTGATCCTCTACTAGTTAGAATTGAGATCAGTGCTCCTTTCTTCATTGAGTTTCTTCATTTGGCTATGCATTGCGTTACTCATCTACGGACTTCGATTTACTTTATTTTTCCTTACCCTCTCAGTATCATTCGTCTTTTATTTCACTCAACAGAATCCGTTGAAGGGAGTTTTTATGTTCAATTTCTGTTGCTACTCAAACCCTTGTTGGGTGCTTCTCTTGGCTACTCCAAATTGATTCCGTTGTCTCTGTCAGGTACGGTTTCTAGAACAGAGATTAGCTATGCCATGCACGATGAGTGTTGTGATTCCAACATGTGTTAACTCCACCGAATGCTCCTCTTTCTTATGTTTGTAGTGCAAGGATCAAACTTTTTCACACATTATTATTGAAAGGAAGTTCTTTCTCCGTGCTGGAGGTGATGGAGGCAAGGAGGCTACCATGGATAAGATAAGTAACTTCCTCACTTTCTTGAAGGAAAAATATATGTATGTTTATTTGGGTATTGTTTTGAAAGATTTCTTACCAAATATAGATAATATATACATAATAGTATGCAATGAAGAATGTGAAAAACAATGTGTGGACATAAAAGCTAAGTAAATATGTAGTTTTACATGTGAATCTTGTGAGTTAAACGCTGTGTCGCTTTGTCATTTTTTGGAATAACTTTACGAAAATTCTTGCTAAGTAGCCAAAATATCTTCTTGAGAAAAGATGGTGAGACATGTAAACTTCTTGAGGACATAATGTGAAAAATGGCCAAGTTTTCTTTGAGTAAAATATGTTTTCTTGTATTTAATAAAGTTTCTTGAAAAGGGATATATGTTTAAATGCATTGTGATACTAGCTAATTTTCGAAGTTTCTTGTGGAATAATCATGCATTGCATACATGATAGAAATAGCTAATGAGCTAGATTCGCTCCATTTTAGTTTCTTGAAGGGAGCGGGTGTTTCTAGGCACATAGATAATCATTACTAACTTTCTAGAAGAAAATGTATGTTTTATATACGCATAAATAATAGTCATTAAGATAGTTTCTTTTTAGAAAAAGTGTGCACACTTTATGTGTGAAAATTAATGGCTATATGAGAGATCTCTTGAAAAAAAAATAGAGATTCTTTTCTTAAAAGACACATATCATACAAGAACTAGAATCCATACTTGTTTCATGAAAATATTATGTGCAATGAAGTCAAAGTAATTATGTTAGGAAAAGCACATGTTGCATGCACAAAAGGGTAGCCATTGTGACATTGGAAATATGATTCTGTGTGAATGTAGAGAAAGAGATTATGTTAACTTTCTTGAAAATAATAATCTCTTGAAAAAATTGTCTTGCTAGATGAGTTGTGTCGATTTCTTGATTTTGGTGCATAAAAGGTTAAATTAACCTTGTTATTGTTTCTTGATTTTTAAGAATAAAGATGGGTATCTATAATAATTTCTTGAAAGGGAAGCATGAGAAACCTATATATAGGGAGATAGAGAAATGAGGTTATAATGACTTCCTTTTAAGAAATATGTAAAGGTTTACATGAAATGATGGTAGAATTCTAGAGAAGGGAATATGTGTTGCATACATTAAAGAAGGGCTATTATGATAAGCTATTTGATGCACAAATAATAGTCATTGTGTTATAGAGATATGTTCTTTGTATGGATAGAAGAACTATTGAGCCATATTTCTTTAGGAAAATGATATGTGATTACTTTTATGCTAACATAACTATTATCTTAGTTTCTTGTTGAATGAGATGTGTATGCACACGATGTTTGTGTTAGATTTCATTAGAAAGGATATACATTCGCACATAGGAAGAGACAACAAGTTGTGATAGATTGCTTTATATATTTGCATGCATCAAAAGTAATAGCTAAAGGACTAGTTCTTTTGATAAAGTTTATGTAAATTTTCATGTAAGAAGATTATAACTGATGTTTTAGTTAGTCCCTTCAAAGGAATGCCTTAGTGTTCTGTCCTCTATGAATATGTTCTTATGTGAAGGGAAATATTAGTTAATATGATTATTTATAAATGTAAGCATGATATCAATGTTGTTAATGACAACATTGGCAGGAAAAGTTGGATTACTTATGCAAAGTAGAGATTATATTTAAAATTGTGGTAGGTAAAGAATTAATGATCCATGCAGATGAGTACGAGTTGTGGGATCATACATTGATAGAACAATCATGCCACAAGGATGTAGCAAGTTGCGATATGTGGGTAAAGGGTTTCATGGAAAATGTAATAGCCTTTAACTAGTTATGTGACAGTTTAATGATATTTCATTGTAATATTTTATAACAATGGATAAGGGATGAAATCCATTATAAGCCATTGAGTGAGGGGTGAAAACCCTCACGAGCATCTAATAATAAGATTAAACATTTGCTGGTTTTCACCCTACGCGTTTTCCAGGGTATATCAGTGTTCAATGGTGTGATTGCTTATTGTTTTAGTTTGATGATGTTGAATCCTTGATGATGTTGATTCTTTATTTGATGTGATAATCATAATGTCAAGTATGTGATCAATTAATATAGTTAAGGAAAACAAGAAATGGATGCAAGATTCATCAGACAATTTATGTTATTGTACTACCACAGTGGTTGACAATGGTTATGCTACTTACTGTCCTCTATCAAGATTTACTTTATGTTCTAAGAACATCATATCTAATGGTTAATGAGGAATGTTGAGCTGTGATTTGGGTAATTACTTGTGGGTAATTTGTGTAAAAAATTCTAACTCCTAGCTTTTACATGTGAGGTTACCGGGGTACATTACATTAACCGTTGTGGTTTTAGGCATTTGCTATTGGTAATATGTGGAATTGAGGCCATTGCATTACATTCGGTTAAATATTTACTAGGCTTTGGAATTTTCCATTATAATATGTAAGAATTGAGCCTTAATATTACTTGGATTAACTATGATTAAATAAAAAATCAAAATTGGTTGTAATTTTTATCATTATTCCTTTGATATTATTTTGAATAATAACCTTAATCACAATACAAACCTTTACGAACTAAAAATATTCTTCCTTGTATTCTCAAACTTGTGTTCGAAATTCTTTTGTTCTAGAAATTTCCTGATCCTAATTTCTTGGGAGGTTTTGTTTCAAAGATTCTCCAATAAATTACAACAATGAGAGGTGAATGGAACTTGAAATTTGAAAGGTGTTGAATTGAAAATAAATCTGAGCTAGTTGCCACATATTCCTCACACCACCACATAACCAACTATTGTTCAAATATTATTGTTGTTGATATTGACCGTTGCCTATTTTCCCTTCTATGACTGGGGCGTCTACGTGTTGAACAACTGTTTTCGCCATCAATTATGAGACTGACTCATTTCTGCGTCCATTGAGAAAGAGTGACTGCGTTGATTTCCCAAGTACTCAGCGGCAGCAAACTCCATTCTAGATATACAAGGTTACATCAACTATAGAAGGTTGTTAAAAGTAATACGTTATCGGTGGGAATGAATATGCTTTAATGTCATTGACGTTGGGTTTATAATATCTCAATTTTTTATTCCTTCCACCTTAAAAGTCTGTTTTCTTAAAATGTCTTGGTAAAAGTTCATTTGCTTAAATTGTGTGGTTTAACCGTAAGTTTATTTAGGTGAAGCTCAAGAAACCCTGGTTCAAATATCATTGAGTACATTGACCTATTGTGGTGGCGGCATTCCCCACCCTTGCCTTGGCGGCACCAGATTCCTAAATTCCCCACCTCAGAGTTGGATGTACTCCTCCTGTTATAAGGTTTTTGGAAGATTAATTTAATTATGAATCATTATTTAAAAGTATATATTTAATTTAATGTTTTACAATACTATTAATAGTATTCACTTATTAAATGTTTAGATTATTAAAAGTATTCATTTATCAAATGTTGTGATTTATCTCAAAAATAGTTTTGTGTTTTTTTTTTCCTGTATTTTTATTAAATTGATTAATTAAGAGAACAATGTCCTAATTGTTAAATGAAATGAGTTATGGTTTATTAGGCATGTGATATTGATAATATTTGGTATTGTAATAAAATTATATTTACATGTTAACAATCTCTATAGTAAAGTAGAAGTAAATCTTCATGATCAATAATTTTTTTAATGTATATATGTTTAATAATAATAATGATTTAACATCAGGTTATATTTAAATAATTCTGTGAGCCCACGTATGGAAGAGACATTGTAATGTTATGTTATGTATTGTAAATGATATCAATAATTAAAACACCATAGATTCATCTTAATTCTATATGGGATCAAATTTCATAGTCCACTCCCTCTACCTGAGAAAATTCTTTGGCCACAAATATGGCCTTGTACTTCTTGATGCTCCCATTAGTTCTATCCTTCACTTTGTAGATCCATCCCGAACCAACCATTGATTTCCCTTTTCGTCTTGAAACCACCTCCCTTAATGACCTCCTTTGCCTCCTCTATGATCTAGGGGCTCCCACATTCTTCCTAGAATGTTGCAACAATCTATTAGCTTCTCTAGCTCTCTTTCTCCCCTCTCTCGAATTTTTTGGTTGAGTCAGTGCCTCCACTTAGCTTCCTAACTCGTCCATTGCATGTGGTTGTTCCAAAACCTCTTGAAGCTCCTCCTTTGGACGTAGAAGCTCCTACTTTGGTAGGAAACACATCTATCATTCTAGATATCATATCATAGCCTTCTCGTCATCGAAATTAACATCTCTCCTCACAATTTTCATCCATAGTGAAGGTAAATACACCCAGTAATTATGTGGAGTTTTGACGTATCATACACAAAATACCAACTCTGTTGTATGCTCAACTTTCTTCCTCAAATCCTTAGAGAGATGACAATAAATGGAAGCTCCAAAAATTCTAAAATGAGGCACATTAGGCTTTCTCCTAGAGAAATCTTCCTCTGGTGTGATTATGCCAAGTATTCTATGAGGACTTTGGTTTTGCAAGTAGACTTTTGTGTTGCATACTTCTACCCGTAGATGTAATGACAACCGCTAATCATGAAACATGGCCCTTGCTGCTCCCACTATGCCCATATTCCTCCTCTTGAATACCCCATTCTATTGTGGGTTATGGGGTGATATTAGTTCTCTTCAAATACCATCTTTGGAAAAAAAAACCTTGAAGGAATTCAAAACAAATTCACCTCCATTGTCACTCCTGAGAGCCTTTACCTTCTTCCCAGTCTCCTTCTCAAAGAATGCCTTCAATTCCACAAATTTTGAGAAAGATTCATTCTTCTTCCACGTGAAAAATATGAAACATTTTTTAGAGAAATAATCAATAAAAATAAGATAGTACTTTTGTTTTATTGTGGAGGTTGTAGAAAAGGGTCTAAAATCATAATAGTGCGCTCACTCTAAGATTTTATTTGCTCTACAATCTCAGTCGTGGAATGTGGATTTGGCATATTTCCCCAATGTGCAACCCTTGCAGACATCCTCCTAGTAAAGGGAACCTTTAGCGAGAAGGGTAGTAATTTTCTACATGACTTTGAATGAACCATGGTGTAGATGACCCAATATCTTATGCCATAGTTCTCCTACATCTCAATTTTGCACCTTTTTTGCCTTGCTACTCAATGCAATGCAATCTTCAATCTCACATTTGTATAGGTTCATCACTTGAACCCCGATCTACTTCACTTTTGTGATAGCTATGTGCCTCAGAAACTTTTTCCCTTTACTAAAAATAACTTCATAGCCTTTATCTTCTAATACTTCTATAGAGATCGAGCTCTTCCTTAGCCCGAGTACAAACATAACATCTTTGAGGTGAAGAGGAGAGGCTTTCTCCCTCTCAAAGGTAAAAATACCAGTTCCTGTAGCACTATACCTCCCATTATCCCCCATTTAGATATGCATATGGACATCCATCTCCTTTAGGTTATTGAAAATCTCCTTGCACCCTGGCATATGGAATGAGGCACCAGAATCAAGGTACCACACACTCCCCATACTACTGCTATCCATGCATTCTATTAGGGTGAATTCTAATTCAAATTATGAAGCTAGTGCATCACATCCTACTCCTCCTGAAGGATTCTTGGTAGAATTCTTATGTGGACATTCAGTTGCATATTGCATGTATTCATGGCACTGGAAACATTTTATCTTGGTCATGTCCTTTTTCTTGCTATTATTTTAGCTAGATTTAGGTTTTCTTTGGGTCTTCTTTCCTTTTCCCTTCTTACCCTTCCCAACCAAGGAACAATTCTCTTCATCCTCAGCTCTGGATGATGTTCCATCTTTGGTATTTCTCTTGAACTCTTCTTGAATAAAATTAGATAACAACCTTTCTCAATTCGGTAAGTTTTTACTTCCATTCATAGAGTCCTAGTAGTTATTCCAGGCTTTTGGAAGGCCTAGAAGAGTTAGGGTCACCATGTCATCTTCTGCAACATTCACCCCAACCCCTCCAAGCTCATCTTGAACTTGTGTAGAGATATTGTGGAATAGTATAATTTTTATGCATTCTAATATTTTGAAGTTTATCTTTCAAGACCAAATTTCTATGGTCACTATTATTTTTGAATGTCTCAATTAGTGTCTTCCACATAGAAAATGGTGTCTATTTTCCATGGATATTTGAGACCACATGGTCTCTCACACATTCTAGAAGAATTCTCCTTGCCTTTACAACATCCTTTTTCCACTGGGTTAATTGTTATGCATTCGACTATGGAGGTTTTGCAATATTAGTTTGAACATATTCTAACACAATTATCATCAAGCACAACTTCCATTTGATCCTTCTATTCCATGAAATTTAAGCTATCCTCTAGGGCATACTATAATCTTAGTCCGTTGAAAGATACTCTCTTGATTCTGAAGAAAAATTATTACACTTAAGCTATAAATTCAAAATTATTTAGGTTTGAGTTTGGAATACTAGTTCTAATGTGATTTCAAGGCTCTGATACCATGCATAAATTTGATAGAAATTACAACTTCTCAAGATTTCAAACTAAAAATAACATGAGAAACAATTCTACTCTACTGATCTTCGGAATGGAAATCACAATTTAGAACAACATGCATAGACACGCAACAAGAAAAACCACAATTACATAGTGATTTCTAGGGGAGCCCAATTGGGAAAAAATATGTCAAGCCTCTTTGCATTAATTACTTGAATAGATAAACTATTACAATTGCTTGCTCTAGCTTTGAGCACAACCTACAAAAGAATAATTCTTCTCTCTGTTGAATGAGAAAATATTTCCAACACTTAGGCAATTATCTTCTCATGTAGCCTCCTATTTCGTTGCACAATTCTTGAAGAGAATTATTTGCTAAAAGATAGGAATTTCATCTTATCTTCTTGTGTATGTCCAAAGGATTGATCTCCTGACTCCATGAAACAATTGCACACTCAACTAGTATACAACTCATGTTACATAACCTTTTCGTCTCCACCTCAGTTGAGGAATTCGAATTCCATGCATACATTAGCTATTTTGGGCTGATTTATTGGTTAACTGATAAGTATTTGAGTTAGACTATTGTCCCACTGCACAACTGACCTTCAACTGACTCTATCAACAATTAGAGGTAAGTTAACTAAATACAACTGAAAATAACTGAACTATATTGCTAAAATTTATCAATCACACATGTATAACTAAACTCCAATCCCTCTAACTCGAATTTATTGAGCTAACTATGTGACAAAAGCCATGTCACACTAGTTAATTGCCTCCAAGTTGTTATGTTGATGTAGAATTTTGATTTACTTAATCTGACTAAGGCTAAAGTCAAATTGAGCCTTTCTTGCTACATTTTTTTAACAAATTGAAAGTATTTAAATATTGGAGACCAAGAATGAAGTCTAATGCAGAAATGGAGGAAGAAAGTATGAGTTGTCTAAACAAGTATATGTTTTGGACTAGATGTCCATTTTGTAAAATAAAACTTGAGTATTCGTTGAATTTTAAAAATCACACAACATTATGTTTCAAATGTCAGAAATTGTTTACTCTTGAAGAATATGAAGGTAATACAAAAAAACAAATTAAAATATTGTAGGAAGAACTTGCAAAAGTTTAGTGAAATACAAAGCATTGGAAAAAAAAGATAAAGATCTCGAAGATCAATTTTACAAAGAAGAAACATAAAGTAACAGAGAAATTTGGCATCTAAGAGACCATAGTAAAAAATTACTTCAAAAAGTCAACAAGTCCAAAAGTACCAAGGCAAAATTAGAAGAATAAAAGGAATGTATTGAGAAGAAATTCAACGATAATTTGTCGGAGAAGGAAGAAGAAATTTTGCACTTAAAAACCCTTAATCAATGGTTACTAGAATAAATTAGAGACTTAAAATATGAAAATCTTGAACATCAAAACATTGAAAATAAGCTTGATGAAATAGAAGCTAAAGAACGTATATGTCTTATAAATCACAATCAAAATATACTCAGACAAATTATGAAACTTAACGATGACAAAAATACATTGAAAAAAAATAGAAGTGCTTATCATGAAAGAAGTGTTGAATCCTTTGGTCCAAGCTGAAGAAAAAGGAATGAATACTGATCTAGTTAAAAATACAATGAAAAATACAAGTCATGATTTTGTAACCAACTCAACAACAACAGTACCTGAAGTAAATCAGGAAGTTGTCACACACATGATAAGGAGAAATTAAACCGCAAGAACTGCTTATTGACATCCGAATCACAAGAGAAGATAGCTCAATCAGTCTGTGTATCTATATCATTCATAGCATAAAAAACAGACTTATGTTCTGAAGAAAAATGATGTCAACAAAATCCAATCTGACAATAACAATTTATCCCATCTATTAAGTAATTGCAAAGTTCCATAGAAGATTAATTTAGGATGGTCATATTCCTTCTCGTTTTGACAATTTTTTTTATCACTCGAAGGATATTATCATCTTGTATAAACGAAGGTGAAAAATCGAAGAATTCCAAAGGATGTGGATATAATACAACATGGAAAATTTTAGGGGCGAATTTTCGCCCTTGGGCTAAATTAAGGGGTTTTATATTTTTATTGGGCTAATATTTTGTATCATAGTACATTGTTAAAAATCGCCTCAAATTTATTTTATAAAAAAATTATGTATGGAGATTAGCCCACCTTATTTTAAGGGAGAGGGTAAAAAAAGTAAATGTAGCCCTTGAAATTAGGAGTTACAATCTTCCATTTGTCCTCATTTTCAAGAAAATGTATCTATGATAGTTATAAATAAAAAAAATTAATACAGTGGAAGTATGGTAAATAAATAAAAGCTCTTTTTATATTTAAACCATAACCCTCTTTCCATTTAAGAAGACTCAAAAACGAGGTTTCATTTAAGTGAATCCTATGGGCCAAATACCATATTTATAAAATAGGTATGGTAAAGAAATGAAACATGTTTTTTATATTTGCTCCATATGTCACCATATATTTATTAACACGCAAGCATGTAAATAAATAAAAATATAAATAAACTATAGGTATGGTAAATAAATAAAACCTCTTTCTATATTTATTCCAGAACCCTCTTTCTATTTAAGAAGGATCAAAAAAGAGGTTTAATTTAATTGAATCCTATGGGCCAAATACCATATTTATAAAAAATGTATCGTAAATTAATAAAAATATAAATAAATGAGAGGTATGGTAAATAAATAAAACATTTTTTATATTTACTCAATAAGCCACCTTATATTTACGAACACTCAAAAAATGTGTTATATTTAGGTGAAGCCTATGGGCCAAATTATTAATACCATGCAAAAAAAAATTATTAACCCTAATATTAGTATTAATAAAAATAAAGATGGCAACATGGTATTGACCCATGGTATTCACATGGAATGCATCCTATTTAAAGGGGGGAATTAAACTAGCATAGATCCATATTTACTTGGATGAAATATCGTGATATGCAAACTAACATAGAGTGAAAAAATATTTGATCCCTCTGGGGGCTTGGTAGATCAAGAGTAAAAATGGATCTTGTAATTTAATGTCAGTTAACCATTTTAACTTCATTAAAATAAAAAACAATTATTAATTTTATTAATTCTTATAAATTACTAATAGTAGTTTTTAAGCTCCAGGTTTGTGATAACCCATGGCAATACCATGGTATTCATGTGAGCATAGACTATTTAAAGGGGAAATTCTATCGCTTAGATCCATCTTAATTTCGGGTCTACCAAGTGCCGGGAGGGATAAATAGATTTCATCCCTCTAAGAGTGGTAGATGTGGAGTTAAGATTGATATAGGTTGGTTTTTATGATAATGAAGATATTAAATAGACTTAGGAAATTATATTGTAAAAAAAAAATATTAAGGTGAATGGTTAAAGCTACATTTAGTCACTTCACAAAATTTAGTAAAAAATACCGATATCTCCATTAATATTGGTCTTTCTGATTTAAAAAAAAAAAGTCAAAACAATGAAATCTTAATTCTTTCTGCATCAACCTCGCAGGAGAGAGATAGTTGCTACCCAGATTTCCCACCATTTTTCAAACATTCTCAATATGATATCTTCATGAAAAAGTTAAGGCATTGATCTTGGATCATTTGTTTGAAAAATTTGTTGGTTTGTACAACTTTTCATCTTCTCTGCTATTCTTAGTTTGTCATAATGATCTCTAGGGGTTGGGTCAGTGCACCATATGGTCCTAAAAGGTGGAGGTTGTGCACCAAAACGGAAATTAATCCACATGAGTTTGTTGTAATGATATGTAGGGGTTGGGTCACTGCACCATATTGTCCTAAAAGGTGGAGATTGTGCACCAAAAAGGAAATTAATCCACATGTTACAACGTTGTTAAAAATGGTATGAAGGTAGTGAATTATATTATTAATAAATTTAGATTGGGAGAGACGTAATTAAATTGTATTATTTAATTTAATATTTTCAATTAAAATAATAATAAATCTACATTTATATATTTATATATTGATTGGAAGGCTTCTCACAATGGTCACTTCTTTCTGTTAGATCCCCTTCAGGCCTTTGCGATACCTACTACTTCATTATACTATATAGTTGGGGCTTGCTACTTGTTCACATGTTGGGGTAAACAAAATTGATGTGTTTTTTTTTTTTTAATCTCGCAGTTGGAGTCTATGGAATAAGAAAAAAAATTGATAGCTTGACAAAAGTTGTAGAGAAAACATTAATCTCTCCTACCATGACAAACGTGGCCACTAAAACTTGCAACATTGTTTGTAGGAAGTGGAAATTATGTTTATTTTTTCCAAACATGTATGTTAGTATATTACAGTTTAATGAATATGTTTTATTATTATCATATATGGTTTCATACTTTAACAAAACATTTGCCAAGACTTCATAATGTTTTATTATTCAATGAATGATTTTCCAAGATTTTACAAGATTTTATAATTTAGTGAAAGATTCGCCATGACTTTACAAGATAATATAATTTTGGTGAGAGATTCTCCAAATATATATATATATATATATATATATAATATATATATATATATATATATATATATATATATATATATATATATATTATATATATATATATATGAAGGCAATGTTATGCATACAATTTATATATACAAAATATCAATTAATTATAATTATAATGATAATAATAATTATTATTTAAATAATAGTCCACATGGGGTAGCTCAAGCAGCAATGGCCGTGGAAATGAAGTTTCACTGAACCGGAAGTCTTGGGTTCAAATCTTGGGCTACCCTTCCTCCATTGAGGGGTACTTAATAGACATGTAAATCGGAGAGTCCCGCCCCAGCCTACAAAAAAAAATAAATAATTATTTAAATAATAAATAGATTGAAGAGGCATGTTTAAGACACATGACAGTTCATGAAGAGGCACCTTCCTAGGTATATAAGTGGGCCTCATTTGTAACATTCTCATCATCTCACTTCTATTCAAATATTCTTATATATAATTACTTGTCCTGCAATTGATTTCTTTGTCTTTGAAGTGTTATGAGGACTATTACAGAGTACAAACGATGTTCATTACACTAATAAATGTGTAGCATTTTCTCCATACGTTCTATTATCTCCATTGATTGTCGAGAAATCAATGCTTTTGGGAATTAGGATTTGATTCCTCTTTCTGGATAATTATTTATGAATTATGTTGGCTTCTTTTACTTCTTTATTATTTTACCTTTCATCAAGTAATTACCAAATTATATGTATATGAAGACCACAAGAACAATATACACAAAGTGTCACCACTCAGCTAGGGGAAAACCCCTTCAAGGGTAAAACTAAGTCCAACTCTTCCACTAGTAGATTAAAATCAAGATGAGATGATCCAATACCCTTTAAAACTAAACAAATACCTCCACCAATCACCAAGTCAACCCTTCCTTCCCATAGATGATCCCTCTCAAAGTTTCCAAGTGATAATGTCTGAGTAGGAGCTACAATCCAAAATTTTGGCCCCCAACAACAGAATTTCATCCCCCCAACTACAAAATTCAAGGCCTGCAGTAGATTCCACCTTTTCACACCAATAACAACCCAAAAACTTTGTGCATGTGACAGATAGATAGCCCAAAAACTTGTTCTAGGTCTTCCCAGCTTCTTTTGTCCTACTCTGGCTACTTCGCTCTCTTTTTTTTATTCTTTTCCTTGTAAATCAAACTTGTTGAGTGAGTTCTCCCAATAGGTCGAACTGTCTCTCTATATATAACCTTTCTGCTGGGTTGAATGTAGGATGACTTCATGGGGACAAGGCCGACTTCGTGTGCAAGTGAAAAATAACCTTTCTGACTCAAAACAATTTCATTTTACATGATACAAAAGCCCAAGAAGGGTCTAATAAAATTTACAATGACTCTATTGACTCAAGAAAAAACCTAGAAGGCTTTAATGGAGGCACTGCCCTAGAAAACATTAACCTAAGCATGAAACACATGTTTTAATAAGTTATTTTCTTTAATAATAAATTTTCTTTTGACAAGTACAATTATGAAGACTGATACTGGTTACATTTTTCAACACTCGGCCTTAACTAGGGAGCTATTCATAATTACATACATATAAAGGTAGATAGAACATATGAAAATGATATGAACTATGAAGAGTTATAGCATACACACTACTATAGATTAGATACCTAAGAAAGGTACTCTAATAAAGTGGGACTAAGGTCAACTCAAACTTTAGCCACTCTAGGTACCATCATGCATTTAAGTTCTATCACTAACACAAGGATCTAGGTGTGTATCCAAGTTTGGACCTCCATGACCAACACCAACCTCCCTACTTTAGGATCTAGACACCAACACACAGAGTGACTTGATGTCCTCCCAAGAATCTTGTCATAAGATGCTTCATCTCTCCCTATCAACTAAATCTATAAAATAAATCAATACAAGCACGCTTCTAAAATATTCAAACTTCTTATTCAGAAGAGGATTTGTCAAAACATCAGCTACCTATTCATATGTCAGAATATATTGTAGCTTCACAACCCCATCTTGTACAAAACTCCTAATGTAGTGGTACTTTTTGTTGATACCCTTTGTCCTTGCATGAAATACAAGGTCTTCAACATCTTGATGTTGCTTTGATTACCTCAGTTTATCACCCTAAGATCCAAATTATTTCCAAACAAATATGACGAGTTTTCTTAACCAAACAACTTATTTTCCTACTTCATATAGAGAAACATATTCCAATTTAGCACTACTTAACGCAGCATGATCTTGTTTTCTACTCATCCATGAAATCATTACAGATCCCAAACTGAGACATCTGCTGGTAGTGCTCCTTCCATCAATCTCATTGCCACCGCAATCAGAATCAGTAAAGCATGTTAACTTGACTTCCTTTCCATCATATTTTATGTAGTAACATATTCTACCACATAGGTATCTCAATATATGCTTGGCAATTATCCAATGGTCATGACGAGGCTGCAACTAATATTGGCTAAGAACATTTAGAAAAAACATATCAGGTCTCGTATTTACCAAGTACATCAAAGAACCCACCAACTGGCAATAGCAAGTAAGATCGACAAGACTACAGTTAGAGCTTCTCAACTTCTAGATATTAGTGATAATGGGAGTGGTCATAGGCTTCGAATCCATCATATCGAAATTTTGTAATATATTTATTATGTAATTTTGTCAACCAAGATATATATCATTGAGTTTTTTCCAAAAATCCAATCTCAAGTAATAATGCATGGTCCCAAATACTTCATTTCAAATTCTTCTACCAAGATTTTCTTACATTCTAGAATTTTGAGCTTAACACCTATAAAAAGACAAATCATCCACATACAGTAGTATAATGAAAGGTTCATTCTTCACTATCTTGATTTAGAGGTTTGCATTGACAAAAAATTTTACGAACCCAATCCTTAAGAGATATGCATCCATTCTTGCATACCAAGCCCTAGGAGCTTTCTTCAAGCCATGTAGATATTTTTTTAGTATTCGAACATGTTGTTGATGGTGTTGGACCCACCAACATGTCAAGGGATCTCTCCAGTAAGAAGTTCCAACTAGACATCAAATTGTTTGGAGTAGGAGTCCCAATGGTGGGTAGTAAAGCAATGCCTTGGTTGCGATAGGACGTAGAGGTACATGTGATATGTCTATTAGAGGCAAGTGCGTGACCTTATAGTGAGTCAAGTGAGATGCATGGGGGTTCTAACATATGGAGGGGAAAAGGAAGTGTGTCCATTAGAATACTGTAATACTACGTAGCCTGAAAGGAACACACGAGTTGAATGACATCACAAGCAGGAAAGAAGAATAGTCCACAATCCAAAGTGACAGGTTAAATAAAAAACAAGTTTACAATAAGATTCATACAATTGCATACAAAATAGTTCATACATAAATGTGTAAGCTAAATAATTTACATTGCTAAAACAACTAGAATAGTCCAACTAAAATAACAACATATGCATGAAATGTGTTGGATATGTTATATATATATATATATGTAAAGTGAAAGTTCCATCCATACATACACCATTAACAGCCACTAGCCCCAATAGTGGAAATTACAGTCAACACCACCTACTGCTCCAAAGAGATGTACTCGCTCTACACTGTGGAGAAGCCAACGGTCGTCACAATACTCTCCAAGCATTCTCTAAGCAATTCCTAACCAAAATCTTGGCTCCCAAAAGCCTGTACTATGAGTTATGACGTTCTATATATAGAAAAGGGTGGTGAGACCCTTGACTTTTCCCTGTGACTCTTGGACTACCTTCATGATTCTTCACGTAACAATAGTGACCATTCACATTCCACTAATGACACTTGGAATTTCACTTACAACATGTTTACAATAATACAATTTCCACATATACCCATGTGGGACAAAAATAGGCTTGAGTTAGCCTGACAAGATAAACAACATCACTCAGGGTCTTGGGGAAAGACCAACTCAGTAACCTCTTCACGGTGACATTTGGTGGTGAATTGATACCAAGCTTGGTACTGAGCTATTCTGTCCCCGTACTATTTCATGAAATCTTTGTCGAAGTGGACCTTTTCCTCCATGGCTTCTGGGTGTACCTCTAAAACCTCTATCTAGCTCATCCTGAAGCATGCACAGAACTATATTGAGTGTGGATGGATGATCGATATACCTTTGCATTTTCTCTTCGTTGACCTGCAAGTCATCACTGGAGGATTCATGCATTAACTTCTCTATGTTCTTGTCGACATTGAGCATGAATTGGTTCTTGTTCATGCCTTGGGTGAGGGTTCAGATGGAAGGGATACTATACTTTCACACTATGAGATCCAAACAAATGAACAACTATGTTTAGGAAGCCTCAATGCTAGTGATAAGCGGAGGGAGTTGCTCATAGCTCTGGATCAACATCTGAATCCGTGCTTTGTCTAGATTAGCCTCTAGCTCCCTTGTACCTCTTTCTACTTTCTTGCATGTGCACAATAGCAATGTGAGTGTCTTTGAGAGTTTCAACTATCTGCATGCATTGCTATTGAAAACCTTATAATTTGGCAACTACTTTGTGCATGATGACAAATCGTCTATACAATGTCTACATGGTTGCCTCCAAAGTGGATATCTCCGCCACTATTTCTTTCTTCATTTTTGTCATGGCGAATCTTGCATAATGCACTATTCTCTACCTGGGCTCTTCCAAGTCCTTCGCCAGTCGATCATTCTTTGCTATCAAGAACTTGATTGTTGAACTCATGGCTTCTGCATAAGACTTAGCCATGGAAACTGGATGTCTTCTAACATCTAGTACAATCAACTTCTCTTCTACGTGTGCAGGTGATGTATGGTCATCTGGGAGCTACTTTCTTCGTGCCTGTAAAATCCTTTGTTGTGACTCATCAAATTCCAGATTGTACACATCTGTTTCCTAATCATCATCAAGGAGAACAACTTCCCCTTGTTCGCTCGGGAATGGTTGCGATTCTGGAGGTGGCAGAGACTGTGGTGCAATCTTGGATTCCCTCAGCATGAGATCAATGTCTTGGTCCTCTAGCTCTTGTTCTGTCTCCATGCTCGTTGCCTCAACCAACTCCTCAACTTGTTGAGAAAGACCCCGAACCTGCACATGCTCACCCTCTTCTCCATCTATTGGTTGCTCTGTTGTCTCAACTTGTATCTGCACAATTTTCTCTGTCAGTGCGTATTGTCCTTCTTCCTCTTGCTATTTTTTCTTTTCTTCCCTTTCTCTCCTCCTGAGCTCTTGTTCTGTTTTCAACTTTTTCTCCGTCTCTTCCAACTTCCTCTCTGCTTCTTCCAAATTTTTCTTCTCCCTCTTTCTCTACACTACTCTCCTTTCACGTTGTTGCCTCTTTTCATCTATCTCCAAATATACTCTCTCAAAAAGTGGAGCTTCTTTGAACTTGTAACTTTTCTCAAACGTTGCACTCTCAACAATCTTCCTCTTGCCATTTTCTTGCACTGATTTGTTGCTCCCTGCTATTGTTGTTGTTGCTTCCTATGGTGATGCTTCCAGTAGTGCTACCTTCTATTCTACAGCCATGTTGACTGATTCATTGAGCCTAGACTTATTATAATAATACCTCCAAGTATCTTCCTCTGGCCAATGACATGCCCCGTGGACCCATGGGAAGTATACCTTCACATAGTGGTTCTTGCATATGGAGTTAGGATCATATGGATTGAAGCTCTTGGTGTCAAACCCAAACTTATTCAAGTCTTCGATCTTAATATCTGCATCTTTCAAGGTACAAATCTCATACATTCCAATTTGTAAAGGAAGATTAATCCATGGTGCCTTCTTCCTCCTGTGCAGTCTTATTAATAACCCTGAACAGTAAAATCACTATCACGAGAACATTGTGCTAAACCTAAAAACATGCATCATCAATCAAAAATAGTTGCAACCTCAAGAATCATACATTAGAATGCATACACTACTTTAATGAACCCAGCATGCATATATACGCTACTTCCTTTACCCAAACCTGCATATACCTCCAAAACTACTGAAACATAAAACTTCTGAATCAAATATGTATCAGCCAGTAATATTCTGAACATGTACCATCAAATTACAGAGAACTAGACAATCAACAAAAAAGATCACCCTTCTCACTTAATCAATCAATTAATCAGACTCAATATCTTTATGCATTTAGTTCTAGTTCCAAATCTAAGAAGACACCATTGACATAAAACAGTAAACCAGCAACACTAATAAGATAGATTAGTCATTTTTGAATAACATGCTTTTATTTTGTATACGCAACTTGAAATCTTCGAACCAACGTGTATACACACCTTCACCAAGGCGAACCAACGTATATATCTGAAAATACTAACTTACAACTTTGTTTCTATTCCAGATTTCTACCTAGATCATGACAATTAAAGAATAAAACATGTGTAAGAAATTAGATCTAGTCCAACCAATATCAGATCATTGAATGATAAGACATTTCAGGTCTCATGATCCTGATCCAACATTGAATTCGGGGTGCACACAATATTTTAGATTATATCATAATCATATCCCCTGCAAAATAAAATTTGCTTCAGATAGAAGTATTCCTTAGAAACCCTTTTCCTTGCACACTTGGCACTTTAATCTTCTCCTCCTTATATAGATTTTTGACCTTTCTCAATACCTCAGACCAAAACAACACTTAGAACCTGTGGTATTCCTCGATGAGAGAAAATAGTTGTTACTTTGCTCAATATTGTGGGCTAATACCATGGTATTGACCCTTGGTATTCTTTAATCTCGAATTTCCTTGATTTTCCAACCCATATGCACTTTTCCTCTTGTGAAAGTGCATGCGTACATATACACTCCTTTTGTTCTTTAACCTGCATGTATATGTTTCTTTGACAAAGTGAACATGCATATACAACTTAAACTACCTTACAACATCCTTTTCCTTCAACTTCTTGATTCTGATCAAAAGACCTGTGTTCGAACTTCCTGTTCTTCTGTACCAATGCCCCGTTACCTCTAAATTGACCTATTACAATATGAGTTTCTCTTTATCAAATTCGAACTGACCTATGAGAGAGTTGCCATTAACGAAAACAGTTGTATCATAATGCCAACATAATCACAATGGGCAAGACTGGGTATTGTCTCCCAGAACTGCATAGAGCATAGTTGGAGGCTAGTGACAAGAAGCCTTTGGGCAATTTTAGGAGGCAAGGCAGAGCCTTGAGATCTAGGAATGCGTAGTGCATGCCGGGAATGCAAGATCTAAGCCAAGGCAACCCAGATCTACCCAACGGAAACATGAAAATGAGTATATATGAATGCATGAGTGAAGGCTAGAGTAGAGAGGAGTGAATGATCATGCATGCAATAAAAATCAATGCAGTAATTGGTCAAATGGAGGAAAAATGAAGCAGGTGGGGAGAGTTGTCGCAACAACGACCATTATTGAAAAGTAGTGTTATGCATGCAATGCTTAAGAAAGTCAATGTAAAACTTGAAACAACACTTCTACAAGTTAAAAAACAATAAACCACCAGCGGTCATTCAGAAAAACATGCAAAACAACACTTACATAGTCCAAGGAAACAAAAGAAACAAAAAAAGTAGCAAAAGACTTGGAAAGAAAAAATTACGCAGAAAATTCATTTCGACTGTGCTAAAAGTTCCTAGATGTGTTGGGAATTCTAGAGTCTCAAGATTGAATGTGTAGAATTAGTTATGGGGTCTCATTTAAATAGATTTTGTAGATTCAGGGTTTATGACATGCAAGCCAAAAATCTAGGAAAGAAAGACAAGTGATGGGAAGTTTCAAAAAATAACTTGAATGTAACTCACAATGCTAAAAATATATCCCTATTTTTTAGGGATACTTTTTTCTTTTTTCTTTTTTTGAAGGAAATGTTGTCATGCATGCATGGAGAAATTGTGTAGTTCGGGAGGGATCCCAGCAACTTGTCGACACATGCATATGACAAAAACTAAGGAATGATTTTGCATAATTCCTAGATTAAGTGGATTTGGAAGCCTCTCATGCTCTGGACAATTCCTCAGTGGAAGAAAAACGGTCAGCTATGTCTACACAATTTTTGAGCTAAATCTCACTGTTGGGATGCTCTGTAAAATTTTAGAAAGAAAGGCTAATTGGTGGGCTCCTCTGGCCAATTTGGGAAAGTAAGGTAGGTTGGTAGGCTGCTATGCGTAATTCCTAAGAGCAAGCTGGTTTCCTTCTAGGATTGTGCAGCTTTCTAAGAAAGTGCAAGAACTAGATGTAAACCAAGTCACGAGGTCAGCTTGTGGTTGGTCAACATAACAAGTAAGTGAGCATAAGTTGCAAAGTGAAAGATAACTTCAAATGAAAACGCAAGTACCTGAGAAGTGAAAGACATGCTACTAATATTTTGAGGAGGGGGATCGAGAAAAAATCGAAGGCAAAATTTGAAGGGTGGTTGTACACGCTACAAGACATGTGTATCCCTTCTATTTATTTCAAAGTCTTCTAGTTGTTCAATGTATACTTCTTCATCAATGGTTCCATTTAGAAATGTTGTTTTGACCTAATTGGTTATGGCTACTTTTATTTCTCTTTCTCTTTTATTTTTCTTTCATTAAGTCCTTATAATTTGGATGTTCTTGAAAAAAAATGTCTCATATATTGCTTATCTAGATTTTCTTTGAAAATTCTCATGCACCCATGGCTCCTTGTGTGCTTATTTCCTTGGTACCTTTAAACATATTTTTGGACATGTGCATCCTCCACACTATATATTGTAGCAGTAATTATCCTCCTCATTCTTCTTCTTAACACCTCAAATGCATGCATTGTGTTCTACACTCTATCGTAGGGTCAAAAATCTCATAACTCACAAAATATTCACCATATTGACACCCCCTATCATGCTTTGGTTTTGACCTCAATTATGGAATGTGGATACCTTTCTGATGTAAAAAGCTAATATTTTGAATTAAGTCCTTTTTTTTTATCTTCTCCCAAGCACATGTCTTTTTTCTACATTAAGAGATGAAAGCTAATTTCTCACTTACATTAATCCATCATCATGACTAAGCTAGGCAACTTTATATATTCCTTGGTTATATTTGGCATGATAGGTCTTGTTCATCCTCCAAAGATTGAACAAACATTTACTACCATCAAAATACAAGGACTGATATCAAAAATTGTTTCTCAATTTGCAATGGTTACATGATTCTTGCAGTCCAATTCACTCTTCCAAACTAGTGATTATTCATCCCCAAAATATGCATGTACCCTTATATATTGTAGTGAGCATAGTAATATTTTGGTACTCTAAATCTACTAATAAAATTTACTAAATCTAGTTTCTAGAGTGTGCCCTTACTTTCCCCTTCACATTGGCCATGAATTTTCCTACCAAACCTTTCACATAGAATAATTGATGCCCAAATAGAAAAGTAATGCTCTTCTTCATAAGGAAATGATCAAAAAACCACATAACAAATTATAGGATAGCTCACATTATAAAAATCACTAAAAACATACACTCTCGATGATCCTTGACCCTCCCATGAGGATGTCAAAACTGCTTTGATACTCTAAACACTATTGAAAAGAGATTTCTTTTTAGATCCAATCCATTCCCAAACACATGATAGAATCATATACTTATAATAGTAAAATAAATTGCTACAATATGGATTGGTAGTAACTCCTACATGGATACAAATCATACTTATTGGAAAACAACACTCTTTAGAAAAATGCATTTGAAGATTGACGCATTGAAAAAATATATTCCTCCCATTAACTATAAAAAAATCCTTTATGGGGAGTTTGTATTAACTATATGTTTTGTATGGTGTATCATATTTATTTTTACCTATCAATTAACTATTATGTATTATATCTTCTTCTTTTTTTCATTTTTATTATAAACACTAAGCAGTCTGTATAATGAAATTATTAGTGTTAGAAAGTCATGTGATTTTAATATAGATGATTTTAGTGTTAGAAGAATTAATAAGTTTTATGAAGTTGTATGAGAAATTTTGTACAATTAGGAAAGAGAGTGTCTACTTGTTGCACAAAGTATCAAACAATAAGACAATCCAATTACACTTGTTTTCACCTAATAAAATTAGTTGCATAATTTTACATGTCTGATAAACTTTTACAAGTATGTGACAGTGTGACTGTATGCATTGTTATTTAAATATTATCCACATGTTCATTTTATTATCAACCATGGTTTGTCAACTTCCAGGTACTCTGTGTTGTAAGCACAGGTACTAAAGTTCTTACCAAGTGTTATGCTTATACATGAAACCTATAGGTGGGAAAATTTGAAATCTAGATAGGTTAAATTACTTAACTGGTGTAGCCATAACTTCACCCAAAAGATGGAGTTCAAATCCTAAAAGAAATACCCCAATTACAAACAAGATTTTCTATCAAGGTCTAATTTTGTAGCACCTTCTACAATTTTGTAGCAGTCTGCTAATTTCATAGGAGGAAGTACCAATTTTGTAGCAATGGAGAGACCACCTCTGCAATCACATTGATGCAAAGAAATTGACCCATAAAGGTAAAGAAATATATTTAACATCAATTATACTAAACACAAAACATAAATCACTTCAGTATATTGTATCTAATGAATATTAATCGAACCAAATACTGCAAGAAAGAAACACATACACATATAAACAAGTAACTTGAAAGAAAATATGTACACAAGGTCTCACCTCGAGCAGACCCGGCTAGGGATCTTCCTATGTCCAATTCTCAAATTACAATGACAAGCTCAGCAGATGAAAGCATGCATCCATGGGCAATATATTATTAAGAAAAATTATAACGGAGTCTCGGAAACCATATCCATCCATCACATGTTTATACATATATATGGATGTTAGAGGTATCTTTGTCCCAACAACTAATTAAACTCATATGTTATGTTATCCAAGTATCTTGCCTCTACCTCTAAAAGAAGACTAGACATCCTTGACATAGTTACAAATGAAATTGAATGAGAGCCTTGAAAATGCAATGATTGTTGTGTGCTAAGGTATCTCAATTGTTAAGCCATTAAATTACAGGACACAAATCATACGTTTCAGAATGGAAAGAGATAAGATAACCAAATAGAATTTTTTATTGGTGTATGAAAACCAACATGGAAAAGATGCTAGCTCCCTCGCATGAATTCATAACTATGGTGCTAACTTCTGAGGAAAGATGATCTTTGTTGTTCCTATATTCTAGTGTTCTGTTTGTTTGAATATTCTTTTGGCTACTAAATAATAGGTGTCTCTTTGATCATTCATATGCGGTCTTGGACAATATGGATTAGTGGTTTCAATTTATTCAAATATATCTATATATATATATCTGTATAACATTAAGTTACTCCTTAACTAATTTCTAGTTCTATTCCATAACATAAGATAGAAAAACAATGAAACAGGTCTGCATTATACCTTTAGCAATAGGTTTTCTCATAGGATTAGTAGTATGTGATAAGAAAAAGAAGATGAATTAGCCAAAATAATGGAGATGATTATCACACCCCCCTGCCAATTTTCATGCATGTCCTCATGCACCAGCATTCTACCTTTTAGGGAGTCATGTGTGTATATGGCTCTAGGCATAAGATGAATGACAAAATTCCACCAAATACTAGTAACCAACGAAACATTCCAGTTCTTTGCAACATGTTTTATCTTCTGTCATGACCTAATGGATAGGGGCTTGGTAGCTCCTGGTAGGACACCAAAGAATTGGGAAATGGAACTTTAAACCTATCCACTGAGCTTTGTATTTCAATAGAGAAATGTCATAGAAATACACTCTATTATGTGTCAAACAAAAATAAGGGTATCCTAATGGAAATATTTGTTGAAGATGCTTTAGAAGAGCATTCCATATGTCTTGTGTAATCGACATAGCGTTACAAGTTTCGACTCGCGCTACCTCCTGCTACTCCATAACAATTAATTGTTGGTTATGTAGCATAGTCATTACATCCCCTGGGGCCATCCTCAATCTCTTATGGCCATCACAAACTGGCCTTGTGAGAGGATATTGTTCCCTGATTACTATATTTGATGCTTCCTCCAGTGTCAAATAAAATTTTTGAGTTGTATTCCATCGAAATAGATTGTTTATATAAGAAAATAAGGCCCTTAGATGAATATCTACCACAAATGAATTAGGCTTCCACTTTGAGTCGTTTCACAGGATAGAAGTAAAAATACAAAATTCACAAAGAAGGTTTTGTTATGAATTATCGACATTGAAATACATGCCCATGAATTCCTAGGTTATGAGATCCCATGAGGTTGATCTACTACGATCTGCTATAGCTTCAAAATTACCCAATTCTCATGCAAATAGACATAGTAGATTCCTGAAGGAATTTGGGAGGTAAGCCCATGCATTACTAAGTCAACCACTGTCACCTCGAGTTCATCTTCTTTTAAGGATTTTTTTCTTCCACTTCCTGATCTTAACAACCCATTTGGCTTCTTGAGGTAGATACATGGTGAACCACCCTTTCCTCATCATTTCAATCACCTTCCTGGGGGTTTATTTATCATTTATCCCAAGCTCAAACAATTCATCCCTATTTCAACACTGCATCAATCTTTTAATTGCATAAATACATAAATGTTTGTAAGGATATCATCAAGAATACTATTGATGAGGTGTTGGGCCTCCATAATGCACTCTTGGGAGTACTTCTTAGCCATTACCTCAAGCCATTTAGCCTCATCAATAACCTTCAACAAAGTGTCCATATTCTGATGTTTCAGCCTAAATGTTTGTAGTCGGGATTTTAAGTTCTGATTTTGTAGCATAATTCTCTTTTTTTCCTTTAACATTGTTTTATAAGATATTCTCCAAAATTTAAAAGGCTTAGGCATGATGATGTTACCTTTTGATCTTAACGTCTTCAACTTATCTTTGGCAATCCCCATTTGAAACTACATGTCTCCTCCTGTAGTGGGTATTCACTTTCACTATAAAGTGAGAAACATTCAACACCAGTGTGACCCATGTCCATATCTATCAGCTCCAATTCTGGCTTCAACCTTGATTCATCATCGCCCATAACATCAATAAAAGTCTCCTCGACTTGATTACCCTTTTGCTTCTGAAATGCTTGTGTAGGATATCATCTCTTAGGGTTTGTCTATGGAGTATACTCCTTCTTTTACCCTTGTTGCTAATTTCTTTTTGAGAGGTATGACAAATGCCCTTGGCTTGAGAAGTCCAATATTGGTCAACTTTCCCTTAACAATAATCTTTATAAATACTTTATGGAGGAGTTCCAATTTAGGGTTTTTCCTCATTTGGACAACCACAACCATTTTAATCATAGTCTTCAGCAAAAAATAGGGCATGTTCATTGGTTTTATTCTGTCCAAATCCATGACAATATGAATATGTTAATGGAAAACCTTGTTAGAGCATCACTTGCATGTAGTGAATTTTTGTACAAACTAAGCAACGTCATGTCATACTGGTTGCAATAAATCCATTTTAACTCCCATCCTCAGGTGAGGTAGGAACGTAGGATATTCCATGAAAGGATGTTAAGCTTCATTAGAAATTTTAATGTTCTTATACCATTTTTCACTAGTCAAGGGAATCCTAGTACTAGCTACTAATGTCTCTTTGCTCACGGAAATAGTAAGTCTCTGAACTAGGGCTTTGTTGCTATTACAAATCCTAGAAAATTATAACAAAATTTGAGTATCAAATATTTGGAATTTCTCGAAAAATAAAATCCATTTGGCCTAAATGAAAATGTCCCATGTAACCTAATTAGCCTTAATGACTTCCACAATATCAAATTATAATCATACTATAATTCCACCCATCTTACTCTTGAGTCTTGTCTGGGGAGTGTTTCACTGTAGCTTTTGTATTACCTTTCCTCTGGTTTCAAATATCAACTATAACCTACTCGATCAATGGTTGAAAACAAAATATGTTATGATTCCCACATAAATTCTCACAACCTCAGAAATTACCATAAACATGGAAAAATATGTGATATATTTATTCAACATCCCCCAAGTCACCTACACACACATCATGAAAATTTTGGGTTTCAAGGTCTCTAACCTTCCTTCCAAGTGCCTGGGATCCCCCCTTATAGACTCAACCATAAAACACTCCTCCTAGAGAGACCTTCTCAATAAACTTGTTGGTCACCTTATTCTTCTCAAGTCTATGCTACCCTCTTTTCCCATCTAACTTTTATCTATTCTAGCAATGCCCAATTGGGTTTTAAAATGTATAAAAAATATCCAAAGAACCTTCTTATGGGGTGGTAAAAGACACAAGCAAAAAGGGCTACTCATCAAATTGGAAACTCTTTTCCTGACCAAGGAGGAATGAGGCCTAGGTTTACAAGATCTTGAAATTGTTAGGAGAGCCCTCGGTACCAAAATATGGTGGAGATGGGTCAAGTACTCCATGAATCCATGGGCACACCTATGACACATGAAATATGCTAAGGCTCAAGAAAGGCATACTATTTTATGCTGATGGTATTCTCAAAAGAGCTCTCTAATTTGGAACCTAGAAAGGTCCAACAAATCCATAGTTCAATCACACTCCTTTTAGGAGAATGAGGGATGGTTAATATGCGAGGTTTTGGGATGAATCATGGCAAAAATTTCCCAATCTCACCAACAACTACCATCTCCCCATAATTCAAGCCTATGCCTAGCGAGAAGGGAGAACTAACGTTTGTCCTTATTGGAACAAGATTAACTTTTCTTCCAAAAATTTGCTACATTGAGGCACCAAGGAGGGAGATTGTAACAACCCCTGGTTGATTTTCCATGTAAATAAAATAAGACCAATTTCATGGGACACGTATTCGAAGCTAAATGTTGGGAAAAACACTTTAGTGGGCATCATTTGTGATTAATAATGGCTATGGAAATTGGTAAAGGCATTGACATCTAGGAAAAGAGGAAATACTTGGCATTTATTTATGAAAATAAAGGAAAATAAGAGAAAACGAATGTGAAGAGACACAAATTTTCATGCAATGGAAATTAGAGGAAAAATGAAAAATGTAGAAAATGGAGGCCTCAATTATAAAAAGGCTTCTAAGGACCAATTCATAACTTTTATTAGTCTAGCATTTTGTGAATTTATATTTTTTCTCTCATACTCTTGCACACTTAGATCATTCTTGGAGAATGCTTGTAGCACTCTATCATTCACTTGGATTTTGATAAAGAAGGGAAAGGAAAGCAGGGAAGCACAAGGAAACAATGGGATAAACAACTACAGTTGGTTTACCTTACAGGTAACAGGTTAGGTGTGTGATTTCCTTGTCGATTTTTGGATGTATGGTATATCCATGTGATTCTATGCTTATGTGTTGACATTGGCATGGACATTTGCCTCGATTAACAATGGTTTTAGAATTTCCTTTCGGTTTCTTGAATAAAAATGGTGTTGTGGGTTTCTTCCACTTATTTTTCTAATTGGTGATCAAGTTCCTTATGGCTATAGGTCAAAATAAATTCTCTGGAAGCCTTGGAATAACTTGGGTTGAGTTACTAGTTATTGAAGCTATTAGTTCGGACAAATGCTCTAAGATCCCTTGGTGGGTTGAGTTACTAGTCCCTGGAACTGTGTTTGGAACAAACACGTTGGAGCACTGGAATTTCGTGGGTTGACATACTATTACATGGAATCATGGGTAGGTTGGGTAGAGTCTAATTTGGTTAATGGTAATGATTTCTAGACCATAGATGCAGAATCACTGTGATTGAGGATTGAGGTGGTTTGGCCTCTGGAAGCACTAGGTTTTGTTTTGTTTTGGTTTATTCCATTAGATCACACATTTGTCCTTGGAATATGGCATGGGGGTGGCTGGCTGAAAGAGAAATTTGGTTCAGCCCAATCTATGGTCGATTGGTACGTGGAATTCCCTAAATTAGTTGGGATTTTTGCATTTTAATATGAAACATTTTCCTATTTTGATCTATGAGAATTTGTATTGATTATGATGATAATGTTATGGATAATTTTCCATAATTTCTATACTGGTAATTTGTTGGTTTTTTGATGTATTATATGTATGGATCTTGACATGTTTTGATAAGTTATTGAATGGTTGATAAATGGATGGAATAACAGGGGTTATTGCAGCTAGTTAGAGAGGGATTTTATCCTTCTTGGTGATTCTCACATGATGACCATCAATTTATGACCGTATATGCATTCATGACCTGTAGCTTACATGTTTTACATATGTTTGAAGAAATGTCTAGTGTGTTCTAGGAAGTCTAGGTCAAGTTCCTAATTCAAGTTTGAATGTTTAGATTTGTCACTATGTGAAATATAATTCTAGAAAGTTACAAGAAGATTTGGGTAGTGCTCTGGAGGCTAGCCTAGAAAAGTGTGTTAGATATCGACACTACTGGCATAAAATAGGGGAAATTAGGCCATAATCTCATGGAAGCAAGCCTATATGTGGGGTTGGAGGCCTATAACTACACCCTTTCCTTTTCATGCATGTGTATGGGGTGTTAGGTCTGAGAAACAAGGTTTTGGCTCAGGGATTGACCATCTGGGGTGTTTCTTTTGCTCTTAGGTGTTCTGTAGATATTGTAGGATGTCTAGAAGTGTCAGTGTGTCGGCTCCACTCCCATAATTGGAACTTGGACGTCAGACCATGTTATAATGACACTCGTCTCGTGCTTACCCTAGAAAGATATAAATTTTGGTAAATGTGATAGGGCTGGTTACAAATATGGAAGTAGTGAAGATGCTTAGAATCAATAAACAAAAATAAGAAGAAGGAAAATATAAAGAAAAAAAGTGTATAGATATCTTGTGATGGGGATACTGATATGTTGGGGCTTACATAGTTATGAAGCCTAACTCCTATCTTAGCAAGCTCCTTAGACTAATCATGATCCTTTTTGCAAGTATCTTTGAAATACTAGTTTATGGTTGAAGTTAACCACCTTCCACTAGCTCCTTCTAGATGCATATTCTTAAAATGACAGAACGTAAAGAAAAAATGATATGAAGGGCCATCATGTTTTTTTTATGCATAAAATAGTAGGAAACCATAGATCACTTTCTCATCACTTGTGAACTACCACATGGTCTTTGGTGCAAAATCACACCAAGATTCAACAAAACAGACAATGCATGTGCAGACGTGGTCCAAAATCTCAAAACATGGCCTAAAATCCCCTATCAAAGCTAGTTCCTCAACAAACTATTGATACTTGCCCAAAGACTATCGATGTGGACTATTTGGAAAGAATGTAACCAATGTACCTTCAAAAATAAGCACAAACCCCTCGATAGCATCTAGATCCTTCTCAACAAAAAGCCTGAGGAAACCCTATTCTTAATCAATTAAGGTGACAAGGATCTTCCTCGTCTTCCCTAAGAAAATGTTATCCTGTGTTGGTGGAAATTAAACAGTGATCACTCCATAATAGGCATTATTCATCCAAACCCCAAGGAAATAGGTTCCAATTCCTAAGCGCCACCTTTAGCACTCCACTACAAACTGAACTTTGATGAGGCCTCAAAGTCTAACCCATGGGAAGCTAGAATCAATGGAGCTATAAGAAATTACAATGGAGAAATCAATGGCTACATTGACCAAGACAAAAATAATGTTGCATAATTGGAAGCCTTGGTCCAAAGTATCCTTATTACCTAACTCAAACATCTTCTCCCTCTCACACAAGAGCTCCTTTGCCTAGAGATTAGATGATAGCATGAATACCTTGCCACAATTATAGCTCATCAAGAATCAATTATATTCACCCATGCCAAGTAGAAGGCGAACTCCCTCACTGATGTTCAAGCTAACAGAGGGGTACAGGATTGACTTCTATGTACATACTTGCACCTAAACTCCCCTAAAATCTCCACTTTGATCTCTGAGTCTGCAGAGATCACTCTCTGAGATATAGAGCCAAAAGATCATCCACAGTTCAATGTTGAGGCACACACTCCAACGGATCTAGGACCATTGACAAATATGAAAGTTCCAATCAGGGGCCAGGATGGAGCCACTCATCCTCTACAAGTGGTGCACCCTCCACCAATTGTTCAAACCTCACCAGCAAGTCACTCTCATTCAAATGAGGTTGATGTGTTGATGGAAAGAATCAATCACGTTTTACAATGTAGATACACATGACACTGTAACCCTCCCGAAAGTATAAATGTAAACTTTTGTGGATCTTCTAGAGTCAATATCACTTGCTAAATAAGCGTTTGTTTCATCAAAGTTGAAATTTTGCTCATGTCGGCCATTTTTTTTTTTTTTTTATGAAATCTAAAAATAAAAATAAAAAATTAAATAATATACAAAACATTTAAATAATGTTTACTCATAAAAAAAATTTGCACATGAAGAAATTGGATCCCTCTTGGCTCATGTTAGATCCATCAAGATATCATTACCTTTAAAAAACAAAAATAATAAATTGAGGCTTTAATATATCTTATAATCCACTTAATTGCATTACAATGTTCCTTTTATAGATTTACAAACAAGGTAGTTACTACTCCCACTGATATAGAATGGAAGAACAAGTGCATACCATAATAGACATAAAACTTTGTATGCATAAGAATATAGAATTTTGGACATTTATTCTTTTTCTCCAATAGTAAAATTTTGGACATTTTTTCCTTTTCCTCATAGTAATGAGAAAATTTTTAGATCTTAATCTGAAATAAGAAGCCAAAGGTGTACCTACTACACATTTTGTATCAACACTATTGCATTTTTCTAATACTTTTCCAAAGTGGTGTTGTTGTGATAACCATAATTTTTTTCTTTTCCTATCCAACATAATTCTGCAAAAATCTTCCTTCCTTGTCCTAAATTTAAATTCTTCATTATAAAAACCTAGTTTAATTCTTCTTTTAACATGTTAATCACGATCTTATAGTGTTAACAACATGAGAAACACCCTTGTAGCAAAGGAAGGAGGATGTATTTGACGGTGTTGTTGTGCCTTCCTTCCTCCTGCAAGGTATTAGCAACTCTAGTTTGCTCAGACAATGACATATAAATAGTTATAGCTAGATTAATTGGTTTTTATGAAATATAGCTCACATTAAGTTTAAGGTTCATACGACAGTATATAAATAGTTTATAGTTAAATTAATTGGTTTTTATGAAATTTAATTCACATTAAATTTAAGCTTCATATGATTTATATTTTTTTGAAATGGCAAAATATCTTTGGAAGAATTAAATTATTCAAAAATGGCTTGGAAAAGAGTTAGTTTGGAAACTAAAGATTAGTTCACATCAATTCAAAAGATAAATTCACATCAATTCAAAATTTATATTTTAGAGGAGTTAACCAAGGAAGGTCATTTTGGGAGGAATTAATAGCTCCCAGCATCACATTTCATTGAATAAATGGTTTTTCTTTCCAACATAGAGGTTAGCCTTTATTTAAAGGCATCTTATTTGTAAAATGAGGCTAGTCTTTACTTAAATTAATCTTAAATTTAAAATAGATTATATTTAGGAATAAAATCTTAAATCAAGTCTGATAGACCAAAATTTGGTTTCAGTGAACCTTAATCATCATTCTCAACAAAAAAATATCCTCCAAAGCTAAAGAATCAAACCAACAAAAAAAGATAAAGAATCAAACCAACAAAAAAAGATATCGTCCAAAGCTAAAGAATCAAACAATTCAGTGTCGTAATCATCCACGTCGACCTCCGAGGGCGCTTGCACAGTGCCATAGCTTGGGTACGCCTAGATTTTTGCCAGGGGGTCAAACAGGCAATATGGCAGAAGACATTATTGCTCGAGAGAGACTGAATGAAAGTTCTCGATAGACAACGAAAACTGCAAAAGAGGATTGTGAGGAATGACAGATGGTATAATTTCATGTTTCAACAGTGGTGTGGGTTAAGCTCCTACAAGTCTAGAGTAAGTCCTTACACGTCTAGGTTAAGTCCTTACGAGCTATAGTGTCCATTCTGGAGAGCGACCACGTATATTAATTCAGAGGGCGAAAAAAATAAATAAATAAAAATCATTATTCACGTTGCACAATACAAAGTAAGAATCTTCGCGACTCTCATATTCTCAAATTTGTAGCGGAAATTCTTCTCTTCTGGAAATTTCGTCATATTAATCGCTTGGGAGGTTTCATTCCAAAGATTCTCCATTAAATTACAGATATGGAAGGCGAATGGAACTTGAAACCCAAACGGAGCTGAATTGAAATACATCTGAGCTAGTTGCGACATATTCCTCACACCACCACGTAAGTGACTATAGTTCAAATATTTATTGTTGTTGATACTGACCGCACCATATTTTCCCTTCGAAGACTGCGGCACCTGCGTGTTGAATGGTCGTTGTCGCCATCAATTATCAAACTGACTCCATAGGTATGTCCAGTGTGAAAGAGCGGCCTCGTTGATTTCATTGAAAGCTTTGGATTGTTGAGATTTTCTGTTTGCAACAAAATAGGAGAAATCTCAGCTGATGACAATAATAGGGATTCGGGTCCTAGATTAGTTCCAGTTTGTTGGGAGGGAGTTAATGCCTCCTATATTTGATGTGAGGGAGTTATCAGGCTGTTAGATTCTCTATGCTATATAACAGGCAACCATTCGGATGGTTTGCTAAGAGTGTGAGAGGTTTTAGTGAGAATTTATTGATGTAATCTCCAATTTGATTAATAAATTCCTGATGCCTATGTTTGGTGGAAGTAGCCTAGATTGGTTGGGTGAACAAGGTTAAACATTGTCTCTTATGTGCTGACTGTTCTGCTAAGTTAATTTATTTGATTGGCTGTGCACCTGAACCAACAAGTGGTATCAGAGCAATGTTGGAGGTGCTGAGATTGCATGTTGGAGGGTGAATATCACTGCTGCGCGGTAGAGACCAGACCTGCGTGCTGGAATTGGGCGCATAATTGAATGTTGGTGCATTCTGGTGCGTTTGCTGTGCGTGGTGAGGAGCAGCCGCTGATATATCCTTGTGAATGCTGGTGCCTCTGTTGTGTATACCCTGTGCTCGTGCGGTGAGGTGCTGCGTTGGCGGATTGTGCTAAGGTGTTGTGCGGTGCTGCGCTGATACCTGAGCGGTGGTATTTGCATTCAAAGTTCAAGATTGCATACACAGTAGACCGGTGGTATGTGCGTACTCCACACAGCGGAAGAGCGGTTGCATACACAGTAGACAGTAGACCGGGTTGCATACACAGTAGACCGGTGGTATCAAGCCTATCCACGGTCCAGACCTCAACAACCAGGTAGGCAAGTGAATCGTTTCCTCGCTTGTGGAAAATCGAATTGTAAGTATTGTTTATAGTTCTGTTTATAGTTCACACATTTAAAATCGAACTGTAAGTGCTGTGCAAAATCGAACTGTCAAATGTGTGGAGAATGGTCGGTTCTAGAGTTTTGGTGGCCCAACGACAGCCTAATTGTTAACATTTTCAGCGATTGTGAGAGAACAACTTTAGACGTTGGAAAGAGACAACGAAATTTGTGAAGAGCGTAGGCATTCCAAAAAAAGTTTAGATAATTTACATCTAAATTTTTTGAAAGCATATAGAGAGTCGTAGGCATTCCAACATGAATCGTATGCATTTTGGTTTGATATTCCAACATGCATCGTAGGCACACGGTTTTGGTTTGATATTCCACATGAATCGTAAAGTTTTCATGTTAATGGAATAAAGGGTCGTTAAAGTTTTCATGTTAATGGAATAAAGGGTCGTAAAGTTTTCATGTAAGTAGTGCCTTGGGAAGCCATATGGTGCATAATTTATATGTATGTTTTTTATTTGTACATGTTTACAAATAATTGCGCATATTGCAGATTTGTTGAGCCAAGAAGTAGGGAATCATTTATATTGGCAGTGGTCTTTTGTATTGTAGTTCACAACAAAATATTTTTTTTTTAAAACAAAAGGAGAGACAGACATTTTTTTTTTTGTGAGAAGTGCAAACGGCAGATTTGTTTTAAAAGAAGGCATTGGAAATTTTTTTTTTATTGCTGGGTGGATATTCGAGATTATTGTGTTTTTTGTTGATACAAATGGCCAAAACTCCAAGTGCCCAGTTTGAAATTGAGAAATTTAATGGCAAGAATAATTTTGAGATCTGGAAGGTGAAAATGCAAGATTTGTTTGTCCAACATGGCGTGGCAAAGGCGTTGTTGGGCAAGGCCAAACAGCCTTACAACATCACAGATAGCGAGTGGACCGAGATGGATGAAAGAGAGATTACTGCTATTCAACTGTGTCTAGCTGATGATGTCCTGTTTAATATTGTGTCGGAGACAACAGCTGCTGGTTTTTGGACGAAACTGGAGAAACTGTACATGACCAAATCCTTAACCAATAGGATTCTCCTGAAGCGACAGTTGTACGGTTTGCGAATGAAGGAAGGTACATCGATTGCGATCATTTAAATTCTTTTAATACTCTTCTTGTGCAATTACAAAGTATAGAAGTAAAAATACCATCCGAGGATAAAGCTATTACTTTATTGTGCTCGTTGCCCGAGTAATGGGATCATTTTGTTACTTCTATAAGTCTTAGTTCATCAGAAACTATTGAGTTTGATGATGTAGTTGCATCCTTATTATTAGAAGAAACAAGGAGGAAGTCGCATTCCAAAACCCCTACATCAGAAGCTATGATGGTTAGAGGTCATTCGAAAGAAAGACGCCCCAGGAAGCCAAGCGACTCACATTCAAAGTCGAAAGGAAAGAAGAGTAAGCTAAAGTGCTGGTTTTGTGGCAAATGAGGACATTTAAAGAAGGACTGCTGGAAGCGACAGCAGCAAACTTCAAAAGCAGAGTCTTCGACAGAGAAGAAGGAGGAAAATACGACAGATACAGGTTCAACATCGGGTTCAGGTATGAGTGATGAAGTATTATCAGTTAATGTGTCAAATCATGGTCAACATTGGTTGTTAGATTTCGGGGCATCAAACCACATGTGTATCCATAAAGAATGGTTTAAGGAATATAAATCAATTAATGATGG
>APFE030974866.1:62124-158023 GCA_000404065.3 Pinus taeda | reverse complement strand
ATGCAGTTGGGGTTGTCAGCAGGTACATGGCAAATCCGGGTAAAGAACACTGGTCAGCAGTGAAATGGGTGCTTCGGTACTTGAGAGGCACAAGTAGTTATTGTATTTCTTACAATAAGAGTAGTGAATATGTTTGCGGATATGTTGATTCCGATTTTGCAGGTGATTTGGATAAGAGGAGATCAACTTCAGGGTACGTCTTTACTCTTGCAGGTGGAGCTATAAGCTGGATGTCAAAGCTACAGAACATTGTTTCTTTGTCCACTACTGAAGCAGAATACATTGCTGCTTCTCATGCTTGCAAAGAGGCGGTTTGGTTGAAAGGTTTGCTTGGTGAGTTTGGTAGGTTACAGGACAACATCAGGTTACTTTGTGATAGTCAAAGTGCAATACATTTGGCTAAGAATCCGGCCTATCATAGTAAATCAAAGCATATTCCAATCAAGTACCATTTTGTAAGACAGGTTATCACTGAAAGGGGAGTCTCTCTTGAAAAGGTGCATACAAAGGAGAACTGTGCAGACATGTTCACGAAACCAGTTTTGTTGGAGAAGCTACGCTAGTGTTTGGCTTCTCTTGGCTTGCAGAAAAGATAAAATAATAATAACAGGGCATCAGACGAATTGTTGTCAAGGTGGAGATTGTTGAGATTTTCTGTTTGTAACAAAATAGGAAAAATCTCAGCTGATGACAACAATAAGGATTCAGGTCCTAGATTAGCTCCAGATTGTTGGGAGGGAGTTAATGCCTCCTATATTTAATGTGAGGGAGTTATGAGGCTGTTAGATTCTCTATGCTATATAACAGGCAACCATTCGGATGGTTTGTTAAGAGTGTGAGAGGTTTTAGTGAGAATTTCTTGATGTAATCTCCAATTTGATTAATAAATTCCTGATGCCTATGTTTGGTGGACGTAGCCCAGATTGGTTGGGTGAACCACATTAAACATTGTCTCTTATGTACTTGACCGTTCTGCTAAGTTAATTTATTTGATTGGTTGTACAGCTGAACCAACATGGATACGACCTTCAGATTGATATTCCATTCCATATATACCAGGATTGGTCAATAGTGTTACGTCAACTGTAGAAGCTGTTTAAAAGTGACACGTTATCGAGTTGGAACGAATATGAAGCTGGTCGAAACTGCCACGTTATCGAGTTGGATTTGGAAAATCTTGAATGGTTATTTCTTTCACATTAAAATTGCCTTTTTTTTAAGGTCTTGGTTTGTGTTCGCATTTTCTTTTATTCAAAGTGTGATTGACTCTATAAGACAAGTCTGGCTGTTTAGTTATGAAAGAGAAGCAGTTCACGTAATTTAGTGAACGTGGTATTTACATTTTAAAAGGAGGCTGATTGTGACGTATTATGTAATCAAAATTGTTATTTTTTAAAGAAAAAACGCTATTTTTTTAACTAGAAACGAAAAGAGAGTGCGAGATGTTTTGTAAAATTTTATTATTTTTTTTTATATCATTTATATTTATATCTTAATTGTTTAGATTTTCTCTACATTCATTTATTAACCATTCAACATTGCATATTTTCTATTAAAAAAAACATTTAACAAACAAAATTACAACGAGATCTATATTTATATCTTAATTGTTTAGATTTTCTCTATATTCATTTATTAACCACTTAACATTACATATTATTTATACAAAAAAACATTTAACAAACAAAATTACAATAAGATTTTGGGCCAAAATATCATACTGCAAATATTTTCTTACTTGGATACAATTCACACTTATTGGAAAACAACATTCTCAATAAGAAGAACAATACATTTCTCCCATTAACTCTGAGACAATCTCTTAATAGAGAAATCTAGTTTTTTTGTTTTTTTTTTTCCAACCTAGAATTTACAAACATTTGCAATATGTTGATATCCATATAAATGAACAACCACGCACTAGAATGCATGGTTGGCCAACCTTTGGAACCATCAGTCTACTAGAATTTCCTTTCTGTACATGCTTCATTCAACCATCCTTGAACCACATATTTTCAAAATTGTAATTGTATCTTTAACTCCCCTACATCAACATCATCGTCATCCTAGGTTTTCTCACCTTATCCCTAACTATGCTTTGGGTTTTGTCTTACCTATAACCATACTATTGATGCTCCTACACCACATTCTCAAGGAACAAAAAATCTCTACAAAAGTCCTTGTCCATAGGTTCCCCACCCCTCACAAACTTGTGTTTCTTAATCATATCCTCATATGGTTTCTACTTACAATGAAAAATGAATTAAGTGGTTTTGTATGACACAAGCAATCAAACAAAGTGTTTTCTAGTTGGCCACAAACTTTCCTTTGTCATGTGGTTTCTCAATGCATGAGGTTACACATAGTCTCATTAGGCTTATGTTTTGACTTAGGTGCATATAGTTCTCATATTCCATAATTGGAGATACTAAACACATAATGAAATATACTCTTTGGATCAATACATCATGTCAAAGATAACACCATAAACTTTCTTATAAATATGGTGTACGACTCAAAACCATAATACTCACAAAATTTTAGCTTTGATCATCATTATTTGTTCCCTAATCAATTCCAACTCTAATAAATGAGTAACCGCTTCTCCATGGGTTCTAATATCTCTATGGTTTGTTGTCTCATGATTCCTCAAGTCTGCCACTACTAAAATAGAATGAATATTTTCCTCTACATAGGCTTCACTCTAAGTCTCTTCTTTTATTCCTTGATTTAGTGCATAAAATGAAGCCTATTTTTGAATGGATACTTTATTTCACACTTGATTTAATTTTTTATTCCATTATTCTTTATTATTTGGACATCGTTGAATAAAAGCTTTCTCTCGAAGATTGCATATCTAAATTTTCTTCAAAGATGCTTGTGCACCCATAGCTCCTTTTGTTCTTATTTTCTTGGTGCTTTTAAGGATATTTTTGGATTTACACATCCTGCACATAATATATTGCAATAATAATTATGTCCCCCTTCTTTTCTGCACACCTCAACCATATGTGTTTTGTTCTACAATTATCATAAGGGCAACAACCACATAACTCATTGGAATTTCACCCATATTGACATCTCTTGTCATTCCTTCGGTTTGACCTCGACCATGGAGTGTGGATTCCTATTTGATGCAAGCACCTTAATATTTAGTAGTGCATATGTTACATTTAATGGCACCCTAGAAAATGCTTATTTTCTACAGCAATATATGTGTGCTAGTTTCTCCCTTACATCAATCCATCATCCTAAAATCCCTAGGAGCCTTTATCTATGGGAAGATTTATCTAGCACGATAGGTCCCATTGACCCTCTAAATATTGAGTAAATATTTATTGCCATAAAAATTTGACAATTGATCTAAAAATTTTTGTCTCTGTTTGCAAGGGTTACAAGCTTCTTGCAATCCAATTCACTCTTCTAAATTAGGGATTATTCATACTCAAATTACTTGCATACTATTTTATTCTATAATGAGAATAATAATATTTTGGTGTCCTAAATCTGCAATTGAAATTTACTCACACCTTAGGAAAAATTAGAATGACCTAGTTTCTAGTGTGTGCCCTCCCTCCCTCCTCCACATTAGTCGTGATTTTTCTAGGCAGGCCTTTCACATAGATCAGTAGATGCATAGATACAAAAATAATTCTCCTCTTCATGATATGATGATGTACGAACCACATAAAAACATTATAGGCTCACTCACGCTATATAAATCACTTAAAAAAATACTCTCTCCATGACCTTGGGTCCTCCTCTAATTTAGACCTACTCTAATGCCAAATTAGTAATATATAAATAAAAAAATTATCCAAAGTCTCTTGAAAAGAGATTTCTTTTTATATCGAATCTATTTCCAAACACATGAATGAATCACATATTTATAGTAGTAAGAAAACTTACTAAAAGATGGAGATAATGACTACTACATGGATACAACACACAGTTGTTGGTAAACAATAGTCTCTATAAGAATGCATTTCAACATCAGTGCATTGAAACAATCTATTTCTCCCATTAACTCTAATAGTTAAATATACAGTTAGCATTATGTGTTATATTATTTTTACCTATCAATTAACTATTATGTATTATATTTGTGTTTGTTATAAATACTAAGCAATCCATTTATTGAAATTAATAGTGTTAGAAAATCAATTAATTTTAATAAAGATGATTATATTGTTAGAATAATTAATAATTATTATGGAATTGTATGAGCGTGACATCTAAGATTTGCACAAGTATGACAGAAAGTGGCTACAAGATGCACACCTTATTAAACAATAAGACAAACCAATTACAATTGTTTGTACCTAATAAGCTTAGTTGCATAATTTTCTAAGTGTGGTAAACATTTACATGTATCATTAAATTGCAAAAGTTTATACAACATATTTGATGTGATCTACATCACATCAAATACAACATTATTTAAAACATAAAAAAAAAATCTTATATATTTACTTTCTTTCTTTGCTTAACCATGTTTATAAACTTCATATAATTTATTCCATTTTAAAACTAATAAATCAAGCCCTATTACTGACACTTACATCAAATCATCAAATGTGTCCAATTATACTTGTGTTCTTACTACACCCTTTATAATGTTTTGTCATGAGAATTCCCTTTCACATGCATTTGTGCTTCCATAAATAGTAAGTATTTCCTACCATAACTAGGACATTGGAAAATTTGTATGTAACTATGTGACACAAAAGGCCATCCAATAATCTTACATGGAGTATTAAAAATTGAATGCAACTCTCTTAGACAAGCTTTAAAATCAATTAGCTTCTTAACATAAAGTATGTTGCAAGTCGTGAAAAATATTTTCAAGCTAATTCTTTTAATTCTCTTATATTCCGCTAAAATCATGTAAATAATTTCAAAGAATAAAGAAACTTACATAGTTGAAGAAATAAAGATCAAGGAACCTTCCATTCAAACTCTCTATAAGTTCTTGAGAATATCCTTTTGCAACTTGTCTACCCTTTCTAGTGAACCATCTATTCAAGGTTTCCGTGATTCTTTCTGTGTATCAACATAATAACCATATGCATGTGGAATCACTACAAATCATAAGTCATGTCTATGAATAAGTCTTGCTTTATTAGGAATTTCTAGATAGTAAAATATAGAGGTATTTAAAAATTTAGATAAGTAGCATGTGCCATCTACAAATGGGTCACTTCATATGAACACGTAACACGTAACAT
This sequence comes from Pinus taeda, assembly GCA_000404065.3. NCBI lineage: Eukaryota > Viridiplantae > Streptophyta > Pinopsida > Pinales > Pinaceae > Pinus > Pinus taeda. Next base: position 152,795 of record APFE030974866.1, on the reverse strand, counting down.
GTACATGTATGCTTTCATATGAACATGTAACATCAACAAACTCATCCTGAAATTGGTTATTGAAATTTCTAAGTTCACACGTTACATCTGCAAGCATATGTAAGAAAAAATAAACTATAAAGGTTCTTGTCTTATCACACCATGAGTCATTCCTTTCATTCTTCCACCACGTCAATATAGAAAGCATCAATAAACAAGCCTCTCCATGACTTGTACTCCCGAAAGGAATTTAACTCCATGTATTTGAAGAGCTTGAAGAGTTTAAGTTACACCTGTTCTTGTAATGCAATGGGATGAATATATTTTTAATATAATTGGGCACCCATGATATACCTTGTTTCCTATTTTCTCAACAAACAATAATTCAAGTATTCTTTTAGAATCATTTGATGTAGTTAAGCTTCCATGATAAGAAAGAAAATGAATAGCTATAAGATTGGGTACATTTTTTTCAGAAAAATAACAAAGCTATTTCATTGCCAACCATTGATGAAGAACTAGTCGTGGAGAATGCTATCAATATTTTATTTGAAAGGTCGCTTACTTCCTTTAAATTATCAATTGTTTCATATGTTGTTTCCTTTTTTCCCTTACAAACACTCAAGAGCTTTAAAATTGTGAAATTGGAGGTAGCTATCAATATTTTATTTGGAAGGACACTCTATTTAAATTATCTATTGTTTCATACGTTGTTTTACCTCTTCCATTACAAACATTTATGCCCTTTTAAAATTTTGAATTTGCAGGCAACAAACCTTTACATTCTAGAAATGTCATGTAAACCATAAGATATTTCTCAACACTATAATTTATACTTGAATTGAGCACTAATGAAAAGAAAAGGACTATCCAACATTCTTACAGTGTGAACCATTTCAAGATACTTAGATATAACAAACAAGAATTCTTTTGTACACATTTGATTTGTGATATGATGTGTATTCTTTACTCTTTGGCAGTTATGGTGTTTGTACAAACATTGGAAATGAGAAAAGAGATTCATATTGTGAGAGAGGTAAATCTTATTTCTCAATATGATAAACTAATTTCATCATTGTGATGAGTCTTTCCTTCATTGTGTAGTCAATGCATGATATGTATCATGTAATGGCTTTTTTTTCCCTTTCATTTCGATATCTCCATTTTTCTAATGAAATTTTACGGATATTTGAATTAGCATGAATAACTAGTGAATGATGTTGTAAGGTAGACGAAGCAATCCCAATCCCCATGGTCTATCAAACTAGTCTGCTTCATCATATTATATTTCATAATCGTTTTTCCTTCATGAATTCTCTCTCTTGACCACTTACACTTAATTTCCCTTTCCTCATTAAACTCTCTTTCTATTTTTAGTATTTTTTCTTTTGTTTGTCAATATCTCCCCCATTGAAATTCTTCAATACATTCTTCATTATCTCATAACATATCTAAGTATTCATTGAAGTCATAGTTATGATTCTTAGTATGAGGAAATGAAAACGTGTGATGTAGTAGAAAATTAACAAATCTTTTTAATTAAATATTGACTATCTTTCCTTTCAGACATTTTTCAATATAATGCTTATACAATAAATAGCTGAAAAATAATTAGATATTGGATATTAAGTTTTTTATAAAAAAAAATGAGAATATTATATTAAAATTCCAAGCTTGGTCTTGGAAAATACCTAGAAGATAAGATGCATATATGCTTCCATAGACTTGTCCTCCAAGGAGAGAAGAATAGTAAGATCAAAAGGAATACTAAAGAACACAAAAAAGTCCATATGACATGTATACACCTTACAGAAGCATCCTAATAGAATCCAAATTTTACATTGGGAAGTCATTAAATAGTAGTGGAATGTCCTCATCTAGAGCTCGATTAAGCTTAGAATGCAGACTTGTTATGTACCTATTGTTAACACTTGGTTCTAATGGCTAATATATTTTGGCCTAAAGTCGATCCTGCAAGTCTATAATGTTCTAAATAAGGGCATCCAGTTCATCCTCTTAGCGAGCCATTTTGCACTTTAAATCCTTAATTTCTTCCAAAAGCAGAGAAATAGTTTTCCATTGGTCCTGGATTTTTATGATGGTTTCAAGAATTTCCAATTGTAGGGGATCATCAGAATGTCTTCTACCAAGACACTTAGACCGAGTACCTACCGAGCACCTTTGTAGTTGTAGGAGGTCATTTCTAGAAGGAAGAGAGTGGACATAGTGCAAATTTCGAAGGGAATGGGATTCAGGAAAGTGATATAGTGCAAGTGAGAAAGGCATATGAAGCACACCTTCTTGCAGGTTCCTCTTCTCAGAGCGCTAAATCTACCAACATAGTTATTTACTTACGTCTTTCTAATTTATTATGCATGCATATCATTGTTAAAGAAATGATCAATATCTTAGATAAAACATGCACATTCCTCAATTATCATAACTAATTTTCCATTTACATCTTGAAATAAATTTTCTATACTTGAACAATGATGCAAGATTATTATGAAACATCCAAATATTCACAAGTAAAATTTTCGTACTGCTTGCGTGTTGCAACTTTTCTCTTCCATGACCCTTGACGTTCACAAATAATTTTTTCAGGGAGCAAACTTTTCTTGGGAAACAACTAGTTGACAACTATTCATTTGCAGTTTGATGGGCATCAGTATTGCAACAAAAATGTTGTAACTCCCAAGGCTACCAACTTTAATTCTCTATCCATATTTTGTACAAACTTAAGAGGTGTTGGCACTGTGTGTGCAACATGGATTATGTTCTTTTTCTGCTGATGTGATCCAATGAAGTGAGTCAAGATGCACAAAGACCACTATGCTAAGAGAAATGTTTGGAGGATCCAATAAATGAAAAAAAAAAAAAAAACCTATCTTAACTTGCAAGAAAAGAAATTACTAAAGTGAATACTCTTCTACTTGCAAGAAAACACTCAAATGCTCAATAACGCTAAAGGTATAATAAGAAAAATTTCTGTAAAAATCATATGATAAGAGTTTTGTTGACACATTTTGAACCATCGAATGTGGTTCATCATTATGAGAAGATGGAGAATTAGATCTTGGAATTAATCCATAGTCATTGGCATGCCTTGGTAAGGGAGCGATTGGGGTTTTAGGTTAGTGAAAAAGAGAGTTATCTTAGGGGTTGGACCCATGAAGGGGTCGGGTTGCTCCTAGAGGTCCTGTAACACTTGAGGGAAGTCAGTAAGATCTAAAGTTGTCGTCTCCATTTCCTTAATGTCATATAGGATGTTGAGTCTTATCATAGTGACCCTCAACTCATGTTTACCCTCGGTAAACCGACAAAAATAGGTAAATGTGGGAGGAGGCGGTTACAACTCACATGTTTACAGGGAAGGAAATCAAGAAGCAAACAAACTCTCTAAAGAGGGCTTGGCATTGGATCGAGACCTGTGGGTAATGAGTGAAACACAAAGTAATGATTATTTTCAGTGTTATCACAACCATATATGGATGGCTTGCTTGTTGATGAAACCTTTAGAAGTGTTTAGTCGTTATTTTTGGTTCTTAATCTTAGTTACTTATGTATTTGTGCGACATTTACTTGTACTCTTTCAATATAAGACATATGATGTTTCACGATCCAGTCATGAATATATATGATATGAGAGCACAAAATCATTTTGTGGTTTACAAAATCATATTAAGTTCCATGTGGATACTTTCTCTTATGAATTTTTGTTAAAAGATGTACAAATTAAACATTATTTTTTCCTAAACAATTAAGAATGGAGTTTTTACTCTTCTTATAACTTCCGACGAAAAAATTTTAGATCTTTAAATCCCATAATAATACCTTTGTTTTACACAAAGTATATGCAAAACACAATTTCAATTCCTATTAATAGAAATTACCGTTTTTTTCCCAAAAAAATAAAAAAAATCTAAAATTAAATTAAAAAACATATTTCAATATTTTAGTAAGTATATTTTTATAGTAATTAATATATATTTAACTTATCAAAAATTATATATAAATATTAAATAAAATTTATAAAAATGCTTTATTTTTGGTCCGTATAGTTTTAATATTTTATATTAAAATTTTGATTTTCAAAAAAATAATATATATCCAGATTTCGATAATGATAATTTTTTATATATAAATAATATAATTTTAACTTATCGAGAAATATATAAATGATATATATTTAACCTATCAAGAAATCATATTTAAAATTGCAAAGTATATTTATTATTAAAATTTCAAATTTATTTTATTTTATTGTAGTTTTAATAAAAATTAATATTATATTTAAATAACTTTTAATATATATTTATATTAATTTTTATTTTTAATGAATTAATTAATTTATAATTTGTTTGTAGTTATGTTATTATTTTAAATATGTAAAAATTTAACTTGTGTAACTTTTTTAAAATTTTAAATTTTTCTTTGTAATTGTATAAATGTAACTTTTAACTTAGGGTAAAAATGAGCATTTTCTGATTTCATAATGAGTAGAGTCCCAGCTATATGTGTAAATGTGTTAGAAAACCTGCACAGATGAATCTAGCTAGTAAAGGTTGAACACACAGCTTTGCAGAGCAAAAACACTAAAAGAAAATCGAAAGAAGAAAAGAATGATTCATTAGAAAATATGTTACAATGCTCATGATATAGCATTACTAGGTGAAGATCCCAAGGTAATGCACTATAGTGGTGATCAACGAGAAGACTCAACACCTACAACAAGTTCTGGAGATAACTAGTCAGTTGCGGAGTTAAAGAAGGAGCAAATCAAGGAGTAAATCATGCAAAAGGAATCTTGCATGCAATCCCATGCTCTAACTAAGAGTCCTCATGTAAATGTGTAGTAGTTACATGTAGTCGCATGCTCTAATTAAGAGTCTGGATGTAAGTGTGTAGTAGTTCCAACAATGTGCAGGTCCTTTCATCTCGATTGACCAAGTGAGCTTCAAGCTTCCATTCCTCTTGCAACGGAGCTTGCAGTGGCAGAAGTATATTGATCATCCACAACTATTTATTAGTTGATTGGATCAGTAGTTTCAGTTGTATAGTTAATATTATATTGATTATTTGGAATTATCTATCAATTTAGTTGTATCAGGAAACACTATATTGATTATTTAACATTATATGTTAAATAATTTGTGTGAGGTTTAATGCTATTAAATTTGAAATTCAAATTCGATTAAAAAAAATTGAGGGAAGAGTTTTTGATATTTAAACTACAATGATAGAATTCACTTTTTCATATAACATTAATTTATGAACCGATCTGAAATGAAAATAAAATCTGAAAAATTCCAACACTCAACAATAATTGGTAGAGGGTTTGCAATGGCAGGTTTTTATGGTCAGATGATCGTCAAAGTGACTAGAGATCCTGGTGCGAGCTACGATATAAAGCCCTCACATATGAGGATTTGCTCGTGGGCGTTGTGGTATATTCGCTAGCATTGGTGATATTGGCTCGAGGTCGCTCCAGTGAAATATTGGTGGGATTTTATCATATTCCCATCAGCTAATAATAATAAACACCACAATTTTTTTTTTTTAATATTACACAAACATAATATTACCATCACAGTATTAACGAAATACCCTTTTGAATTATATGGCATTCCTTATGTTTTACTTTATGTAAAAGGTTTCGTACACACAATATACATATGGTTAATTCGCATTATGGATAGAGCTATTGCATTGGATATATTACATGTTTGTTACCTCAGCAGTCTTATCACGACGCTTTACATGAGTTCGATAGTTATATTATCGTTCTAGATAGTTCGGACCTTGGCTAATGTATACGTTTACCAAAACTGATATAATCCCAAATCTGACTTCGGGATCCTTCACAGTACTGTTATTTATTATGTTTTTATTATTGGCGGTTACATAATTCGTGATATGATTTGTATATGTTGATTTTCCGATTCGCCCATCAGAATTGCCTTATGGAGGTTAGCCTTTCCGGTCGCCCTACATAACTTGCCGGATTTCGGTCTCCACTTGGCGCAAAGAGGCGCAGTTGGCTAGCCTCCACCCACGCGACCTGGCTACCTCATTACTCTGCGTGCCAGCTCGAGGTATAGTCTTAATGGCGGAGGCACGGTGCGAATTCAAGTTGCAGGTTGGCAGTCATTCACCCTTGTCATCCGACAGTGGGTATGGAATGACCCGAATCAACGGTTGTCGATCCTCCACTTGGCTTATAACACTGTTTGGGTATATTATTGGAATGTTTCTTTTCACTTCCAAATTTTTCGATCGAGGTCTGCTCTCGGCTCTGGAGGAAACTTACCGAAGAGTTGAGCTTCGCCATGGCATAACTTCACGCAGGGTAAAGCTCTGTTTCCCTTTCGAATCTTCAAGGCAAGGTTGTTATTCGGTCTACTTTACATTGTAGTATCTTTGTTTTGTTTTATCATGAAGGTTGATTATTTCTTTTTCATTTCACCGCTTACATTCTTGTTTTTCTTGTTCACAGATGAGGGTTCCTGCTCTGGGTTTCCGCATGCAAAACGGACATGCACGACCCCCTGTCCTCAGGTGAGCATTATCATTCTATACGAGTTTTCCTCTGAACCCTTACGGTTCCACACATGTCTGAATCTTGCTGTGTCAACAGGCTTTCTGCCTTCATTAAGGTTTAAAGGAGACTATTTGGTTGCTCCGAGTGTATGCTTGGTGGATTTTGCAAGCATTCCTCTTGGTTTCTTTTACGGCAGGGAACCCGAGGTTCCGCTGCACTGTCCTTCCTTTTGATTCACTTTGGAAGTCATGCCGGTCTTGGTTTAGAGATTTAGTTTGTTGGCCCGAGGGTTATCACTACGGTGATCCCTTGTAAAGTTTAATGTGTAAACATTATCTTAACATTCCCTTCGCTGTATTAATCTGCTACTCGTGGTTTGAATTTATTAGAGATTTATGTATTATCTGTTATTTGAAGAATATGTGTTTAACAGGCATTTATAAAGTCGACGAGTTCTTGCCTGGTTCTTGTTTTACCGCTTGTATATGTTAGCTCTTGCGTTCATTCTGATGTCTGCAATTTATATGTGTAAATGAATATCGTATTTTTTGGTTAGTTGGAATATATATGGTGTTTTATGTTTCATTAACAGAGAACGGCCACCTTCGACCATAACCCATGTCATTTGGCTCGCTCTTAGTTAACATGCTATGTTGTTCAACATAGTTACCCGGTCATGATTTATAGAACCATACAGAGGCCCTTCCCCATTCCTTGAGTACTTCTCTGTGAGATCCCATGCTCGGTTCAAGTGGGGAGGGTTACGTCATCAAAATGTTTTCTTGAGAAATGACTTCATGCCATCACGGTCCTGCTATCTTTAGCCTCATAGATGGAAGATTCGGTGGGTTTTCAATTGTTCTATATTTGAATAGCCAAATACACATGTATATAGTCTTGTTTAATTACATTATGCTCTGTCGTTTATAATATCGTCTGAAATATTTTTATTCATATTATTTGTTTGTATTTGCTTGGGTTACGATCTAATGATAACAAATTTGTTGTCAACTATACTATCTGTACTGTGCTATTTCAATTATTCTACCAGGCATTCATTTCATATTTGGTAGTTTGATGGCATATAGCCTGTTAAGATTTCTTTTTATACTTTAGCCTTTATGTAATAGCTTTATAACATATGATGTCATCATGACAGCGAGTATTTCTTTCTAATTGCAATGATCTTATTCAATCATGAAATTCTCAGTTGTTCATACCTGAATTTAAGGGCCAACCTCTTAATGCGCTTGTCTTCCACCCGACCTTAGGAGGGTCCTCCTTGACCTTCCACCCCCAAGCACTCTTGCAAAATTTATGCTATCTGCAAGTCCTCTATTGTAACAGAGTTACGTTATCTCGTCCTCACCAGACGTAGCGGTTTCAGAGAGACTTCTATCTCTCACAAGCGCTATCTGGTCCTTACCAGATGTAGCGACTTTTCTGGCTTTCCAGAGTCATTGTTCTTTCTTTTTTCTCCTTCTACTATCTGGTTCCTCACCAAACATAGCAACCTCCTTTTGTAGGAATCTCAACTGTCTCCAGAGGTAGTTAGGTTTTCCCTCTACTTGGACAGATGTCATAATCTTTTATATATATATATATATATATATATATATTTTAATTTCATCAATATTTCTTTCTTTATGAAAAGAAAATTATATTCATTTCCAGTTGCTCTCTTGCAACCCTATACCATGAAATCACTTAGCACTTTAACTACATGATCAGTTAAACAATCATAATATCATAACCATAAAATTCACTAGCATACATTTATGGTTACTATTTTAAATTTACTGTCTTTTACTTGAAAAACATTATTCATTTTACCACGGATATCACAGATTTGAAATCCTACCGAGATACATAGACATGTCCACCCAAAAAAATTGATTTTGTTCAATTTAAAAAGTTGGATGTTGATGTATCTAGCGATGTTGAAATTGAACGAGTCATGGGAAGATAATAACTTGCTTTGGATTTAGAAGTTGAAAATCTTTAAGGCCGTTATTAGGTAAATTTGATTTTGTAAAGGTTGTTAGGTTAACCCTTGTGGTTTTAGGCACTTGCTATTGGTAATATGTGGCATTGAGGCCATGGTATTACATTCAGTTAAATATTTACTAGGCTTCGGAATTTCCCCTTAATATTACTTGGATTAACTATGTTTAAATCAAAAATCACAATTTATTGTAATTGTTATCATTATTCCTCTGATATTATTTTGAATAATAACCTTAATCACAATACAAACGTTTACCAACTAGAAATCTTCGTCCTTGTATTCTCAAACTTGTGTTCGAAATTCTTTTGTTCTAGAAATTTCCTGATCCTAATCGCTTGGGCGGTTTTGTTTCAAAGATTCTCCAATAAATTACAACAATGAGAGGCGAATGGAACTTGAAATCCGAAAGGAACTGAATTGAAATTAAATCTCAGGTAGTTGCCATATGTTCCTCACTCCACCGCGTAACCGACTATCGTTCAAATATTATTGTTGATGATACTGACCGCTGCCTATTTTCCCTTCGATGACTGGGGCGTCTGCGTGTTGAACAGCCGTTTTCGCCATCAATTATGAGACTGACTCATTTCTGCGTCCATTGAGAAAGAGTGACCGCGTTGATTTCCCATGTTCTCAGCGGCAGCAAATTCCATTCCAGATATACAAGGTTACGTCAACTATAGAAGGTTGTTAAAAGTGATACGTTATCGGTTGGAACGAATATGCTTTCGTGTCATTAACGTTGGGTTTACAATATCTCAAATTGTTATTCCTTCCACATTAAAAGCCCGTTTGGTTAAAATGAATGTGTGGTTGAAGGGTAAGTTTATTTGGGCGAAGCTTAAGAGACGGCCGTTAAATTCAAATTTCATTGAAGGTTGTTAAAAGTGATACGTTATCGGTTGGAACGAATATGCTTTCGTGTCATTAACGTTGGGTTTACAATATCTCAAATTGTTATTCCTTCCACATTAAAAGCTCGTTTGGTTAAAATGAATGTGTGGTTGAAGGGTAAGTTTATTTGGGCGAAGCTTAAGAGACGGCAGTTCAATTCAAATCTCATTGAAGTACATTGACCTGTTGTAGTGGCAGCATTCCTCACCCCTGCCTTGGCAACACCAGATTCATAGATTCCCCACCCTCGCCTTGGCGGCACCAGATTCCTAGCTTCCCCACCTGGGCCTTGGCTGTAGTGAGTTTGGCTCTTGCTAAAATCATAGGATCTTAGTATATCCAACTTGCAGGTAGTTGTTGGATGTACTCCTTGTGTTATAAGGTTTTTGGCAGATTAATTTAACTATGAATCACTATTTTAAAATATAGATTTAATTTAATATTTTACAATATTATTAATAGTATTCACTTCTTAAATGTTTATATTATTAAAAGTATTCATTTATGAGATGTTGTGATTTATCTCAAAAATAGTTTTGTGTGTTTTTTTTTCTATATTTTTATTAAAATGATTAATTAAGAGAACAATGTCCTAATTGTTATATGAAATGAGTCGTGAATTTTTAGGCATGTGATATTGATAATATTTGGTATTGTAATAAAATAATATTTACATGTTAACAATTTCTATGGTAAAGTAGAAGTAAATTTGTTGGCTCCCCGTTAATGGCGGTGTAGAAGGTCAACGCTCCCCGTGTGTTTCGTGGCATGTGCTTAAATCTAGCGATGTGTCCGTTTACTTGTGGCTTCGAAAATTGTTCATTTTCTGCTACGTCAGGCCACCGATGTTCAAATCTACGAGGTTCTTGAGCTCGCAGTTGGAGCGGTTTGATAGAAGTTTTTGAGCAAATCAAATTGAGAGAGGATGGATCAGAATCGCAACAGCAATAAACAAAAAAAAAAAATAATGAAGTCAAAATTATTGCATGTAAATAAGCATACTACTGTAAGACCTGGTAAGACATGTGTACCCCTCGGTGGCATCTGTACCCCTCGATGATCACTGGTAAAGTCTGGGTTAGACGTAGGTGACAGGGGGGATGTCAGGTTAACAATACCCCGGGAAAAACTCTGAGGGGGGTTAAGACTTGGAGGCATGCGGTGAAGGCTCACTTGGTCGAATTGGCCATGGTTTTGGTAATGCTAATAAGATCTTATTAGGTTGGGTTTTTTCCTGGATTTGGGGTTTTCTTGGATAAACATGTGTGTTTATGTGTTTATGGTTGTTGCTGGTTATTTTTATATTTATTCTTCTCAGTAATTATTTATGTTATGCAGTAAATTTATTAACATCTGGTATCGGAGCCAGATATTGGCTTCAAAGGGATTCCTTGATGCCAGGGGTTTATAGTGCCTTATGAGATCAATGCAGCCTTTTTATAGATCTGGGTTTGGAAAATAATGGTGGAACAACATACACAAAAAAATCTCGAGGAGAATGTGCAGAAGATAGTGTCGTAACTGCCAGGGATCACAGTAGGCGTGGGCTACATGAGGTCAACAGAAGAAAATTGTTCATGCGGCTTCGAAAATTGTTCATTTTCTACTATGTGAGGCCACCGGTGCTGAAAACTACAAGGTTCTCGGGCTTGCAGTTGGAGTGGTTTGATAGAATTTTTTTAGTAAATCAAATTGAGAGAGGATGGATTAGAATCGCAATAACAATATAAAAAAAGAAAATTAATAAAGTCAAAATCATTGCATGTAAATGGGCATACTACTTTAAGACCTGGTAAGGCATGTGTACCCCTCAGTGGTCACTGGTAAAGTTTGGGTTAGACCTAGGTGATAGGGGGGATGTCGGGTTAACAATACACCGGGTAAAATCTCTGAGGGGGGTAAGGGCTAGAGTGAGTGGGAAAAACCCAACTTAATAAGATCTTATTAGCATTGGCCAAAACCCTCGCCAATCCAACCAAGTGAGCCTTCACCGCTCACATCTAGGTCTTGCATTACAATGAAGTCCTTCTAGCCTTTTATAAGCTTCGTTACATATAATACCACTGACAAAATATTATGGGTGCACAATACCATGTGCCCCAAAACCATCACTGTTTAACCTGGTCAACTTTCACTCTATCTCGAGTCAAGTTTACCTAACCAAATCTTGATGATCAATAATTTTTTAAATGTATATATGTTTAATAATAATAATAATTTAACATCAAGTTATATTTAATTAATTGTGTGAGCCTAGGTATGGAAGAGACATTGTAATGTTATGTTATGTTATGTACTATAAATGATATCAACAATTAAAACACCATAGATTCATCTTAATTCTATATGGGATGAAATGTCATAGTGCACTCTCTCTACCTAAGAAAATCCTTTGGCCTCAAATATGGCCTTGTACTTCTTGATGCTCCCATTAGTTGTATCCTTTCACTTTGTAGATCCATCTAGAACCATCCATTGATTTCCCTTTTCGTCTTGACACCACCTCCCTTAATGACCTCCTTTGCCTTCGCTATGATGTAGGGGCTCCCACATTCTTCCTAGAATCTTGCAACAATCTATCAAATTCTCTGGCTCTCTTTCTCCCCTCTCTCGAATATTTTGGTTGAGTCAGTGCCTTCACTTAGCCTCTTATCTCCTCCGCTACATGTGGTTGTTCCAAAACCTCTTGAAGCTCCTCCTTTGGACCTAGAAACTCCTACTTCGGTGGGAAACACATCTATCGTTCTAGATATTATATCATAGCCTTCTCCTCATCAAAATTAACATCTCTCCTCGCAATTGTCATGCATAGTGAAGGTAAATGCACTCGGTAATTATGTGGAGTTTTAGCATGTCATATAAAAAATACCAACTCTGTTGTATGCTCAACTTTCTTCTTAAAATCCTTAGAGACATGGCAATAAATGGAAGCCTCAAAAATTCTAAAATGAGACACATCAGGCTTTCTCCCAGAGAAAGCTTCCTCTGGTGTGATCATACCAAGTATTCTATGAGGACTCTAGTTTTGCAAGTAGACTTTTGTGTTGCATACTTCTACCCATAGATGTAATGACAACCCCTGATCATGAAACATGGCCCTTGTTGCTCCCACTATGCCCATGTTCTTCCTCTTGGTTAGCCCATTCTGTTATGGGTTATGGGGTGATATTAGTTCTCTTCAATACCATCTTTGGCAAAAAAATCCTTAAAGACATTCGAAACAAATTCACCTCCATTGTCACTCCTGAGAGCCTTCACCTTCTTCCCAGTCTCATTCTCAATGAATGTCTTCAATTCCACAAATTTTGAGAAAGATTCATTCTTCTTCCACATGAAAAATATCCAACATTTTTTAGAGAAATAATCAATAAAAGTAACATAGTACTTATGTTTTGCTATGGAGGTTGTAGAAAAGGGTCTAAAACATAATATTGGGCTCACTTTAAGATTTTATCTGCTCTACGATCTCAGTCATGGAATGTGGATTTGACATATTTCCCCAATGTGCAACCCTTGTAGACATCCTCCTGGTAAAGGGAACCTTTAGGGAGAAGGGTGGTAATTTTTTGCATGATTTCGAAGGAACCATGATGTAGATGACCCAATATCTTCTGCCATATTTCTCGATTTTGCACCTTTTTTTCTTTGCTACTCAATGCAATGCAATCTTCAATCTCACATTTGTATAGGTTCTTCACTCAAACCCTGATCTTCTTCACTTTCACGATAGCTATGTGTCTCAAAAAGTTTTTTCCTTTACTAAAAATGACTTCATAGCCTCTATCCTTTAATACTTCTATAGAGATTAGGCTCTTCCTTAGCCCGAGTACAAACATAACATCTTTGAGGCGAAGAGGAGAGGCTTTCTCCCTCTCAAAGGTAAAAATACCAATTCTTGTAGCACTATACCTCCCATTATCCCCCACTCAGATATGCATATGGAGATCCTTCTCCTTCAGGCTATTGAAAATCTCCTTGCACCCTATCATATGGAATGAGGCACCAGAATCAAGCTGCGACACACTCCCCATAATAGTGCTATCCACGCATGCTATTAGGGTGAAGTCTAATTCAAATTATGAAGCCAGTGCTTCACCTCCTGCTCCTCCTTAAGGATTCTTGGTAGAATTCTTTTGCAGACATTCAATTGCATATTGCATGTATTCATGGCACTGGAAACATTTTATCTTGGTCATGTCTTTTTTCTTGCTATTATTTTGGCTAGATTTAGGTTTTCTTTGGGTCTTCTTTCCTTTGCCATTCTTACCATTCCCAACCAAGGAACAATTCTCTTCATCCTCAACTCTAGATGATGTTCCATCTATGGTGTTTCTCTTGAACTGTTTTTGAATAAAATTGGATAACAACCTTTCTCAATTTAGTGAATTTTTACTTCCATTCACAGAGTCCTAGTAGTTATGCTAGGATTTTGGAAGTCCTAGAAGAGTTAGGGTCACCAGGTCATCTTGTGCAACATTCACCCCAACCCCTCCAAGCTCATCTCGAACTTGTGTAAACCTTGAGAGATATTGTGGAACAGTATCATTTTTATACATTGTAATATTTTGAAGTTTGTCTTTCAAGACTGTTGGGACTCAGAAATGTCATAATTTCATCCACCTTTTTCTTCACTATCCCTTACATTTCATCATCCCATTAACCTTTTATCATATCGTTTTCATACATACATTTTTTTTTCACCTTCTCATTTTCCATTTTATTCATTTTTGTATTACAAGTAAATTTACGATTAGATATTAGAAAATATACATCTTTTTATATATATCTCAATAATATGTAAGTTTTGTGATGTGTAGGAAATATGTAAAGAATTAATTCGAAGAGACTTATCCATATCCTCCACCATATTAAGGAGATAATTATGCAAGCCTATTCCTAAGGAGAAAATCATGGAGGATTCAGTTGGCGTATCTTATCCAATTCCTAAGGAGAAAATATGGAGGATTTGGTTGGCATATCTTATCCAAGATATAGATTTGTGGAGGATTCAAAGGGATCATATTTTGTAATAATGGGAAAGCAGTTAAAAATGCTTGAGAGATTTATGGGATCATATCTTGTAATAATGGGAAATTAGTTGAGAGTGCTTGAGAGAATATTGGATATGTAATTATGAGAAGGTTATCTTCCTCATGTATATAAGAGACTGCTATCTCTTCATTTTAATAAGGAGGAATGAATAATGAATAATAGAGAATGGAGATTAACTTTGATTCATATTCTTTTATTGTTATGCTTTCAGGATTTGTAATTTGATTCTTGTAATATAATTTGAGATAGTTTTACTGTTGTGAGCTCACATATGTTGTTTGTCATTCAATGCTTCACATGTTGTATTGCTTTTCTTTATGCAATTTCCTACTTTCATAGTTAATGTTTCAATGCCTTCTTAAATTAATTTAAGTCTAGTAATTTAGATTAAATTAGTTCCACTTCAGCCCTGCATATATAGTGCATGTGTCTCGTAAGTCTACGGACCTCAGATTGACAAATTAAATAGTTGGGCAAGTACTACAACAGAATTAAATGAACACATTTTCAACAAACATTTTGGCACTGTTGCCAAAGAGGTACGATGGATTGAAGTTTAGTTTGATTTTTTTTCATGCAAGTGTGTTTAGACATATTCCTAACTCCAAGGTGTTAAGGCGGTAAGACGTGGGGAACAACCTACGCATTGCATTCGAGATACCGTAACGGGCTCGACCTCTTATGGATCAAGGCATGTAGGGTGTGTTTACATTTATGCAGTGTGAATTTCAATTTCTGCAAGTGTGTTTTATTTTCACAACTGTGAAGAATGTTCGATGAATTCATGGTTCATGGTTATAATTGAAGCATTTGATTACTCAATTAATGAGCACTCCTTGTAAGAGGGTTTAATTGAGTATTGAATTCAAGATTATTTTTGTGGTCCTTTTGTTTTTAATCCAATTTTTAGTGTGATTATTTTTTTTGTTTTTTTCAACATGATTTAACAATGAGTTTTAGCTTGGAACTACTCACTCAGATCCTAGCAGAAGTCAGGATCTCTTCCTCCTTGGAAGAGGAGATCTTGACAAAAATTAAAAGTTCAACTACTCCCCAAGAAATAAACAAAGATTCAACATCTGAAGAGTCCTGCATATCTGATGGCGAACAATCATTCAAACAGGAGATCGAGGAAGAAGAGCAACAGATCAGAGTAGAAGAACATGAGTTACAATATGATCTAAGTGAGAGAAACTGTGCTTATCAAAGCTTTATCGAACAATGGTTCCAGGTAAGTACTAGATTAGATTCATCTTTTTATTTTTTAGTTGATTTGCAGTTACAACAACTAAACTCATCCACTCTCGAATATTTTCATTTTTCATTTGAAAAATTGCTACTGAATCTATTGTTGTTACTGCTACGTGAATGGCTTCATTGGAAGTTTAATTACACGTAGCTAATTTTTCCTAACTAGTATAGAGTAGGTAGGCTTTCAGTTTTAGTTTTTGCTTTCATTTTGAGAATAAGTATGCTCTCCTCCTGCGTCTTTGTATGATCTTGAAGATCAGAAAATAGGGATGATTTAGACTAATTTCAAGAATAAATAAATGTTTTTCAATATGCTTGATCAAAACATCTTTCAATATGCAAATCATTGTGTCCATTTGTAAAAAAAAAACTAAATCTAGAGAAGGTTTAGTTTCTTTCTAAATTTTAGTTTTTCATTTAAAAAAAAGGGGGGGGGGGGCTATCATCACCGTAATTCTCTGCACATTAATTGTAAAAACCGTTTTTTTCTTCATGCAGTCATCTAAACAAGGTCTCGAAGAACCATGATTCCCTCTTAGACCGTTAGGAATTTAAGCAAACGATTTCTGGGTTATGTAACTTATTCTGTTTTGAAAAGAACCCATCTCTTTGTTTGTCTAGATTTGTCCTGGTTTGATAAAAAACTGACGTTTTTAAGGGGTTGTGTTCTGAAGATGTTGGCATCCACTCTGAGGCGATGGGAGTAATTGGGTTTGCACTCTGATAATTCAGTCTTGTTTGCTACATTTTTCTTTTCCAAATTTGAATCTGAAGCATCTGCTCCTCCAATGCCTACCCGCCAATAGGAACCCTCTTTTCAAGCAAACCCTTACATGGCCACAACATCAGTTCCTTCTTCATCTGACACAAATTCTATGGAAACAGTCACGAATGTATTGGGTAGATGGGGCAAGAAGGTTGGGGAGGCAACAAAAATGGCAGAAGACCTGGCTGGGAATGTCTGGCAACATTTGAAAACCGGCCCTAGTATTGCCGACACAATTATGGACAGGTTTGCTCAAGGCACAACACTGCTTACTGAAGGTGGCTATGAAAAGATACTCTGCCACACATTCGAAACCTTCCCAGAAGAACAACTACAGAAGACTTACACTTGCTACTTGTCAAGTACTGTTGGGCCTGTCATAGGAACACTTTATTTGTCCACTCAAACATTTAGCTTTTGGAATGATAGCCCTCTTTCTTACACAGTCAATCCTGATAAAATTGAATGGCGTTTTTACAAGGTGGTGATACCTCTTCCTCAACTGAACGATGTTAATCCTTCGGCAAATAGCGCCAACCCTACGGAGAAATACATTCAGATAATTTATACTAACAACCATGAATTTGGTTCATGGGTTTTGTAAACTATGATAAAGCAGTCAAGAATCTGCCAGGAATTTTGAAAAACGAGGGGGCCTAGCTAACCAGTGGACCATCAAAGGAGGACATATAACTCATAATCACCTATTGGGCAAGTTTGAAGTTGTTTATGCTGTAAGGTATCCTCTTTGGAGCATGGATGATCAATGTTAGAATATTTGTATTTCACAGTCATGGTCATGTATAACCTAAATCCATGCATATTTCTTGTGAATATTTGCTCCGTTCCGTTAAAACACACGCCCGTATTTGTAGCAAACATTTGATTTGGTATTATTTTTTTTTTCTTTCTGTCTTTGCTTTCTCCTAAGTAAACTTGGATCTCACATTGAAAAAAGAAAAAAAACAAAAAAGAACAAAAAAAAAACATTTCATATATTTTCTTTTGTTCAATTCAACACCAAATATACATGCTAAAATAAAATTTTCATTTTAATTTTGTTCAAACATACAAATAACAATTTGTTGTTTAAAAAACATAATAATAATAATAATAATAATAATAATAATAATAAAAGATTGCCCTCATTCATTCATACACTCACTACTTGTTCCCTAACAAATACAATGCCTTTTCAAATGTTTTAAATCCATTTTCCTGCAAACCAATAAAAACATTTTGAAAAAGTATTGCACAATCAATGCGTACATTGCATGGGGACATGCAATATTTCTAGTTGGGGGGAAATAAAAGTATGTTGGATTTTTTTTGTGAATTTGTGGGCAATAGTTAGGATGCATATACTAACAAGTGAAACTAGATTGGTGTTATGTGTAGGACAACGAGAAGCTTATGCAGAATACTCAACATTATGATACGGCACCCATTTCATCCACAATTAGTGTAACTTCGAAAAATAATTAAAAAAAATGGACATTTCATAAATTCTTGAAAATGAGCTAATTTGTTTTTGAGTCACTTCATACAGGAATGATCAATGGAGATGGCACACAAAGGTGACAACTTTTTTTATGCAGGAATGGTGCTAACAGTTGAAGACAATCTACTGATTTTCGAAGTCACAATGAAACATGCATCATTGGATGCTTGAAGGAACTAATTCTTCACTGCACATATCATGACATTTTCCACTACACAGAAATCCTTTTGCGTCATGATTACTCCCGTTTTTCCTTCCAAACGCCTAGACCATCCTTGTGCTGTAGCCCATCTTCCATTTCCTTATCTTTCATGACTTCATGCACGCCTATTTTTTCTGAATCGCATACATTCCTTTATCCTTTTCAGTTTATTTTTGCCTTCTAGTTTTCCTTTTGAATAAAACTCATTCCCTTTCCATGATTACATTGCCTTGATTTCCTAGCCATGTTGATCCACACTGCTCGTCCGTGAGTTCTTTCCATTTATAGTCCTATCAAATCTTTTTGTACAAACTCGCATTGACTGATGTCGGATTCCTTAAGGCCCACCTTTCAACAAGTCTTGCCCCATCGACATCAGCACCTTATTTAGGAAATAGACTAGAGTTCCTTTTGAGTACCTAGAGGCTTGCATCCCTTAATGGCAAGTTCTCTCGCTCACGATCATGGGAATACATCAATGTCCCTTGATATTCAAATCTTTCAAGTGGCTCGACCTCGACACATCCATTTGCACCTCGCAAGATGTACTCCAATACCTTGGCACTCATTGACATCAATGGTGAGTTTGCCTCGCATTGGTTAACGACATGCATCAACGGCCGGTAATCCAATGATTTCTATTCATGCTTGACATCAACACATTCATTCGCATGTTTAGAATTGTACCATCGGGTTTGTAGCGGGTGAAGGCTATACACTTTTTCACGACTCCCTCAGCAGTTACAGCAACAAGCATTTTGATCTATGAGAGTACCATAGTTCCACTTTCAGCATTTATCTTTTCCATGATTCAGCATCAACAGTTCAAATTCCTTCATTTCCCAGGATCCAGTTCCAACAAAATTAGTCACATTTCCCTGATCCAGCAGGAGCATTAGCTACATTCCTATTGCATAATTCATCATTCTTGGGTAAGTAGAGGTATGTTGTTTTCTGATATTTAATCATGCAATTCCTTATATGCTAACTTGAATATTTTGAAAAATTCCCTCACCATGCTACATTTCCTTTCATGAGCCATGTCAAGTTTCATGAGGACATGCGACCAATTCAGTTGAGGGGGGGAGAACTATCTTCATTAGATATTCACTTCCATGATTCCATTTCTTCACCACACTACATATTCACTTCCATGAATCCATTTATTCAACACTATCACTCCATTTTTTCTCATTTACCATTCACCAACACTTATTTTCCAATGATACTTTGTTGCACTTTGCTTCATACACAATATTGGCATGTTTCATTAATATTACAAAAGGGCTTTCTTATGAACATTATGATTTCCAGTGAGCGCTTACATTATTATTGAAGAAAAGAGAACAAAAAATGAAATGAATGTTGTTAACTCAAGAACCAACATTCTTTGTATTCATGGTTGTCACACAAGAACCAACCATAAGAAAATGTAAGTTGTTACTCATGTCTTTCACATATCATAGAAACATTCATTATTAAAGATATCATCATGTAAAGCCAAAGTTCAAGATGCCAAATTTTCTTAAAGAGACCCATGCATGGTTGCATGAGGACATGCAACAAGTTCAGTTGGGGAAGATGTTGGGGCTCAGAAATGTCATATTTTCATCCACCTTTTTCTTCACTATTCCTTACATTTCGTCATCCCATTAACTTTTTATCATATCATTTTCATACATACATTTGGGTTTCACCTTTTTATTTTCCATTTTATTCATTTTTGTATTACAAGTGAATTTATGATTTATATTAGAAAATATACATATATTTCTATATATCTCAGGAATATGTGAGTTTTGTGATGTGTAGGAAATATGTGAAGAATTAATTCCAAGAGACTTATCCATATCTCATCCACCATATTAAGGAGATAATTATGCAAGCCTATTCCTAAGGAGAAAATCATGGAGGATTTGGTTGGCATATCTTATCCAAGATATAGATTTGTGGAGGATACAAAGGGATCATATTTTGTAATAATGGGAAAGTAGTTAAAAATGCTTGAGATATTTGTGGGATCATATCTTGTAATAATGGGAAATTAGTTGAGAGTGCTTGAGAGAATATTGGATATGCAATTATGAGAAGGTTATCTTCCTCATGTATATAAGAGAGTTCTCTCTCTTCATTTTAATGAGGAATGAATAATGAATAATAGAGAATGGAGATTAACTTTGATTCATATTCTTTTATTGTTATGCTTTCATGATTTGTAATTTGATTCTTGCAATATAATTTGAGATAATTTTATTGTTGTGAACTCACATATGTTCCTTGTCATTCAATTCTTCACATGTTGTATTGCTTTTCCTTTATGCAATTTCCTGCTTTCATAGTTAATGTTTCAATGCCTTCTTAGATTAATTTAATTCCAGTAATTTAGATTAAATTAGTTCCACTTCAGTCCTGCATATATAGTGCATGTGTCTTGTAAGTCTACGGACCTCAGATTAACAAATTAAATAGTTGGGGAAGTACTACAACAGAATTAAACGAACACATTTTCACCCAACAAAGACCAAATTTCTATGGTCACTATTATTTTCGAATGGCTCAATCAGTGTCTTCCAGATAGAAAATGGTGTCTATTTTCCATGAATATTTGAGATCACATGGTCTCTCACACATTCTAGAAGAATTCTCCTCACCTTTGCAACATCCTTCTTCCACCAGGTTAGTTGTTATGCATCCGACTATGGAGGTTTTGTAAAATCAGTTTGAATGTATTCTAACACAATTATTATCAGGAACAACTTCCATTTGATTATTCTAGGTTATGAAATTCAAGCTACCCTCTAGGGCATACTCCAATCTTACACTCCTGAAGAAAAAATGTTACACTCAAGCTGTAAATTCAAAATTCTTGAGGTTTAAGTTTGGAATACTAGTTCTAATGTCATTTCAAGGCTCTGATACCATGTAGAAATTTGATAGAAATTACAACTTCTCAATATTTCAAACTAAAAATAACATGAGACACAATTCTACTCTACTGATCTTCAAAATGGAAATCACAATTTAGAACAACATGCATAGGCATGCAATAAGAGAAACCACAATTACATAGTGATTTCTACGGGAGCCCTATTGGGAAAAAATCCTTCAAGCCTCTTTGCATTAATTACATGAATAGAGAAACTATTACAATTGCTTGCTCTAGCTTTGAGCACAACCTACAAAAGAATAATTCCTCTGTATGTTGAATGAGATAATATTTCCAACACTTAGCCAATTATCTTCTCATGTAGCCTCCTATTTCCTTGCACAATGCCTGAAGAAAATTATTTTCTAAAAGGTAGGAATTTCGTCCTATTTTCTTGTGTAATTCCAAAGGATTGATCTCTTGACGCCATGCAACAATTGTACACTTGACTAGTATACAACTCATGTTACGTTGCCCTGTCATCTCCACTTCAGCAGAGGAATTCAAATTCCATGCATGCATTAGCTATTTTGGGTTGATTTATTAGTTAACTGACAAATATTTGAGTTAGACTATTGTCCCACTGCACAAATAACCTTCAACTAACTCTATCAACAATTAGATGTCAATAAACTAAATACAATTGAAAATAACTGAACTATATTGCTAAAATTTATCAATCACACATGTATAACTAAACTCCAATCCCTCTAACTCGAATTTACTAAGCTAAGTATGTGACAAAATCCATGTCACACTAGTTAATTGCCTCCAAGTTATCATGTTGATGTAGAATTTTGATTTACTCAATTTGACTAATGATAAAGTCAAATTAAGCCTTTCTTACTACATTTTTTCTAACAAATTGAAAGTATTTAAATATTGGAGACCAAGAATCAAGTCTAATTTAGAAATGGAGGAAGAAAATATGAGTCTTTTAAACAAGTATATGTTTTGGACTAGATGTCCATTTTGTAAAATCAAACTTGAGTGTTCATCAGATTTTAAAAATCACACAACATTATGTTTGAAATGTCGGAAATTGTTTACTCTTGAAGAATATGAAGGTAATACAAAAAAACAAATTAAAATATTGTAGGAAGAGTTTGCAAAATTTTAGTGACATATGAAGCATTGGAAAAGAATTATAAAGATCTCGAAGATTGATTTTACAAATAAGAAACATAAAGTAATAGAGAAATTTGGCATCTAAGAGACCATAGTAAAAAATTACTTCAGAAAGTCAACAAGTCCAAAAGTACCAAGACAAAATTAGAAGAAGAAAATGAATGTATCGAGAAGAAATTCAACGATAATTTGTCAGAGAAGGAAGAAGAAAATTTGCACTTAAAACCCCTTAATCAATGGTTACTAGAATAAATTAGAGACTTAAAATATGAGAATCATGAACAACAAAACACTGAAAATAATCTTGATGAAATAGAAGCTAAAGAACTTATACATCCTATAAATCATGATCAAAATCTACTCACACAAATTATGAAACTTAACGATGACAAAAATACATTGAAAAAAATAGAAGAACATATCATGAAAGAAGCGTTGAATCCTTTGGTCCAAGCTGAAGAAAAAGGAACGAATACTGATCTAGTGAATATCACCCCTCAAGAAGATGGAAGCCAGTTGATGTAAAGACATATTTAGATGTTTCATTTCAAATGATGAAAAATACAAATCATGATTTTGTAACCAACTCAACAACAACAGTACCTGAAGTAAATCAGGAAGTTGTCACACACATGATAAGGAGAAATTAAACCACAAGAACTCCTTATCGACATCTAAATCACAAGAGAAGAAAACTCAATTAGTCTATGTATCTATATCATTCATAGCATAAACAACAAACTTATGTTCCAAAGAAAAATGATGCCATCAAAATCCAATCTCACAATAACAATTTATCCCATCTATCAATTAATTGCAAAGTTCCATAGTAGATTAATTTAGGATGGTCATATTCCTTCTCATTTTGACAATTTTTTTTATCACTCGAAGTATATTATCATCTTGTATAAATGAAGATGAAAAATCAAATAATTCCAAAGGATGTGGATAGAATACAAAGACAAAGAATAGATAGCACACCTTCTCAACAATAATCTCTGAGGACAAAGATTTTTGAAGAGGAAGGTAATGTTATGAATACAATTTATATAAAAAAATATCAATAATTATAATTATAATGATAATAATAATTATTATTTAAATAATAAGCAGATTGAGGAGGCATGTTTAAGACACATGACCATTCATGAAGAGGCACCTTCCTAGGTATATAAGTGGGTCTCATTTGTAACATTCTCATCATCTCACTTGTATTCAAATATTCTTATTTATAATTACTTGTCCTACAATTGATTTCTTTGTCTTTGAAGTGTTCTGAAGACCACTGCAGAGTACAAATTGTGTTCATTACACTAATAAATGTGTATCATTTTCTCCATAGGTTTCATTATTGATGCGGGAGCATTCAGCCAAAGGGAAATTATTGTAAATAATAGACATAAGGGGTCATGCATTTGTGGAATTAGTTTCCTAAATTCCAAGTCAATTTAATATTTAGAATTTTAAGTAGATATTCTCAAAATAAATAAATAAAACTAGGAGAGTTTTTAGGCATAAAAGGAATGGATGTGGATCATTAAGTGATAAGGAAGCTTTTCTATTTTAGAACAGGGAAAAAGATGGGAAAAAGCCTCAAGATGCTTTTTACCATATGTATGCATTGCATGTAGACTCTTAGAGCTTTTAATTGAGTGATTCTACATCATGCTTAGTTTTATAAATTGGGAATCCTCAAAGACATTGAAAATCAGAGAGAGGGAGTGAGAGTGAGGATGAAGAATGAGTGTCCATGAATAGGCCATGATTTCTCTTGTAAATATTTTATTTCTTAGTTAATTAATTTAGTGATTTTGTGTGCATATGTATTGTCTGGAATCTCAGAAATTATATGGTTCGATTTATGGATTGGTGTATATTTTTCTATAATTGAGTTTTGTATTGTTGAGGCGTGGTTGAATTACAGTTCAATGCAGATAACAATCTGGCCAAGAGCTCCAAACAAAATACGGTGGCTATTGAATAAAACACGTGGTAAATAGAAGGCGACTAACGAATTAATTTGTGTTGTGTTAAATTGCAGAGATATCGTGTGAAAAACATTTTTATATGAAGTGAAGTTATAGTGTTAAATGCTGAGATGCATGTTTATAAGCACATTGGTGAAAGATTCTGGGTTTTGCAGGGTTGACCTTGCATCAATTATCTCCATTGTTTGTTGAGAAATCAATGCTTTTGGGAATTAAGATTTGATTCCTTTTTCTGGATAATTACTTGTGAATTATGTTGGATTCTTTTACTTCTTTATTATTTTATCTTTCATCAAGTAATTGCCAAATTATATGTATATGAATACCACAAGAACAATATACACAAAGTGTCGCCACTCAACTAGGGGAAAACCCCTTCAAGGGGAAAACCAAGTCCAACTCTTCCACTAGTAGATTAAAATCAAGATGAGATGATCCAATATCCATTAAAACTAAACAAATACCTCCACCAATCACCAATTCAACCTTTCCTTCCCATAGATGATCCCTCTCAAAGTTTCCAAGTGACAATGTCTGAGTAAGAGCTACAATTCAAAATTTTGGCCCCCAACAATAGAATTTCATCCCCAACTACAAAATTCCAGACCTACAGTAGATTCCAAATTTTTACCCCAACAACTACCCAAAAAATTTGTGTGTGTGATAGATAGATAGCCCAAAAACTTGTTCTAGGTCTTCAGAGCTTCTTTCGTCTTACTCTAGCTACTTCGCTCTCTCTTTTTGCTTCTTTTCCTTGTAAAATTGAAATTGTTGAGTGAGCTCTCCCGATAGGTCGAACTACCTCTCTATATATAACCTTTCTACTGGGTTGAATTGCGCTAATGTAGGATGACTTGATGGGGACAAGGCCGACTTGGTGTGGAGGTGAAAAATAACCTTTTTGACTCAAAACAAATTCTTTTTACATGATACAAAAGCCCAAAAAGTGTCTAGTAAAAATTACAATGACTCTATTGACTCAAGAAAAAACCTAGAAGCCTTCAATGGAGGCACTAGCCTAGAAAACATTAACCCAAGCTTGAAACCCATGTTTTAATAAGTCATTTTCTTTAATAATAAAATTTCTTTTGACAAGTACAATTATGAAGACTAACACTAGTTACATTTTTCAACACTCCTTAACTAGGGAGCTATTCATAATTACATACATATAAAGGTACATGGAAGATATGAAAATGATATGAACTATGAAGAGTTCTAGCATACACACTAGTATAGATTAGATACCTAAGCAAGGTACTATAATAAAGTGGGACTAAGGTCAAATCAAGCTTTAGCCACTCTAGGTACCATCATTATTTTAAGCTCTATCACCAACACAACGATCTAGGTGTGTATCCAAGTTTGGACCTGCAGGACCAGCACCAACCTCCCTACTTCAGGATCTAGACACTAAAACATAGAGTGGCTAGATGTCCTCCCAAGAATCTCATCATAAGATGCTTCATCTCTCCCTATCAACTAAATCTATAAAATCAATCAATACAAGCATGCTTCTAAAATATTCAGACTTCTTATTCAGAAGATATTTTGTAAACACATCAACTACTTGTTCATATGTCAGAATATATCGTAGCTTCACGACCCCATCTTGTACCAAACTCCTAATGTAGTGGTACTTTTTGTTGATACCTTTGTCCTTGCATGAAATACAGTGTCATCAAACATCTTGATGTTGCTTTGACTATCCCAATTTATCAGCCTAAGATCCAAATTATTTCCAAACAAATATGATAAGATTTTTCTTAACCAAACAACTTATTTTCCTACTTCATATGGAGAAACATATTCCACTTTAGCACTACTTAATGCAACATGATCTTGTTTTCTACTCATCCATGAAATCATTGCAGATCCCAAATTGAAACATCCGTTGGTAGTGCTGCTTCCATCAATCTCATTTCCACCCCAATCAGAATCAGTAAAGCATGTTAACTTGAATTCCTTTCCATCATACTTTAGGCAATAATGCATTCTACCACATAGGTATCTTAATATATGCTTAGTGTTTATCTAATGGTCATGACGAGGCTCTAGTTGAAATTAGCTAAGAACATTTAGAAAAAACGTATTAGGTCTTGTATTTACCAAGTACATCAAAGAACCCACCAACTGGCGATAGCAAGTAAGATGGATGAGACTACAGTCAGAGCTTCTCAACTTCTAGAGATTAGTGATCATGGGAGTGGTCATAGGCTTGGAACTCATCATATCGAAATTTTGTAACATATTTATTATGTAATTTTTTCAACCAAGATATATATCACCGAGTTTTTGCGAGACATCCAAGCCCAATTAATAATGCATGGGTCTCAAATACTTCATTTCAAATTCTGTTGACAAGATTTTCTTACATTCTAGAATTTTGAGCTCCACGCCTAGAAAAAACAAATCATCCACATATAGTAGTATAATGAAAGGTTCATTCTTCACTATCTTGATGTAGAGGTTTGCATTGACAAAACTTTTGACGAACCCAATCCTTAAGAGATATGCTTCCATTCTTGCATGCCAATCCCTAGGAGCTTTCTTCAAGCCATATAGATATTTTTTTAGTATGCAAACATGTTGTTGATGGTGTTGGACCCACCAACATGTCAAGGGATCTCCCTTGTAAGAAGTCCCAACTAGACATCAAATCGTTTGGAGTAGGAGTCCCAGCAGTGGGTAGTAAAGCAATGCCTTGACTACGATAGGACACAGAGGTACATGTGATATGTCTATTAGAGGCAAGCGTGTGACCTTGCAGTGAGTCAAGTGAGATGCATGGGGGTTCTAACATACGGAGGGGAAAAGGAAGTGTTTCCATTAGAAGACTGTAATAGTACGCAGCCTGAAAGGAACACACGAGTTGAATGACATCACAAGCGAGAAAGAAGAATAGTCCGCAATCCAAAGTGACGGGTTAAATCAACAACAAGTTTACAATAAGATTCATATAATTGCACACAAAATAATTCATACACAAATGCGTAAGTTAAATAACATACATTGCTAAAGCAACTAGAATAGTCCAACTAAAATAACGACATATGCATGAAATGTTTTGGATCTGTTATATTATATATATATATATATATATATATATATATATATATATATATATATAAAGTGAAAGTTCCATCCATACATACACCATTGATAGCCACTAGCCCCAATAGTGGAAAATTATAGTCAACACCACCTACTGCTCCAAAGAGATGTACTTGCTCTACACTGTGGAGGAGCCAAGGGTCGTCACAATACTCTCCAAGCTTTCTCTAAGAAATTCCTAACCAAAATCTTGGCTCCCAAAAGCCTGTACTATGAGTTATGAGGTTCTATATATAGAAAATGGTGGTGTGACTCTTGCATTTCCCCTTTGACTCTTGGACTACCCTCATGACTCTTCACATAACAATAGTGACTATTCATATTCCACTAATGACACTTGGAATTTCACTTACAACATGTTTAAAATAATACAATTTCCACATATACCCATGTGGGACAAAAAGAGGGTTGAGTCAACTTGACAAGATAAACAAACGTCACTCGGGGTCTTGGGGAAAGATCAACTCAGTAACCTCTCCGTGGTGATATTTGGTGGTGAATTGATACCAAGCTTGGTACTGCTATTATGTCCCCTTACTATTTGATGACATCTTTGTTGAAGTGGAATCTTTCCTCCATGGCTTCTGGGTATATTCTTATAAAACCTCTATCTAGCTCATCTTGAAGCATGCACAACACTATCTTGAGTGTGGATGGACCATCAATATACCTTTTCATGTTCTCTGCATTGAGCTGCAAGTCATCACTGGTGGATTCGCGCATCAACTTCTCTATGTACTTGTCGACATCGAGCATGACTTGGTTCTTCCTCATGGCCTGGGTGAGGGTTCCGATGGACATCTCCGCTGCTATTTCTTTCTTCATTTTTGTCATGGTGGATTCTGCAGAATGCTCTATTCTTTTCCTAGCCTCTTACAAGTCCTTCGCCAATCGATCATTCTTTGCTATCAGGAACTTGATTGTTGAACTCGTGGCTTCTACACAAGACTCAGCCATGGAAACTAGATGTCATCTAACATCTAGTACAATCACCTTTTCTTCTGCATGTGCAAATGATGTATGGTCATCTGGGAGCTTCTTTCTTCGTGCCTGTACAATCCTCTGTCGTGACTCATCAAATGATAGATTGTACACATTCGTCTCCTGATCATCATCAAGGAGAACAACTTCCCCTTGTTTGCTCAGGAATGATTGTGATTCTAGAGGTGGCAAAGACTGTGGTGCAATATCAGATTCCCTCAGCATGAGATCGATGTCTTGGTCCTCTAGCTCTTGTTCTGTCTCCATGTAGGTTGCCTTAACAAACTCCTCAGCCTATTGATAAAGACCTCGAACCTACACCTTCTCACCCTCTTCTCCCTCTGTTAGTTGCTCTGTTGTCTCCACTTGTATCTATGCAGTTTTCTCTGTCAGTGTGTATTGTCCTTCTTCCTATTCCTCTTTCTGCCTTTCTTCCCTTTCTCTCCTCCTAAGCTCTTGTTCTGCTTTCAACTTTCTCTCCGTCTCTTACAACTGCTTCTTCCAAATTTTGCTTCTCCCTCTTTCTTTGTGCTACTCTCCTTTGACGTCGTTTCCTCTTTTCATCTATCTCCAAATCTACTCTCTCAAAAAGTGGATCTTCTTTGAACTTGTAACTTTTCTCAAACTCTACACTCTCGACAATATTCCTCTTGCCATTGTCTTGCGTCAGTTTGCTGCTCCCTACTATTGTTGTTGTTGCTTCGGATGGTGCTGCTGCCTATAGTGTTTCTTTCTTTTCTACAGCAATGTTGAATGATTCATTGAGCCTAGAGTTGGTGTAGTAATACCTCCAAGGATCTTCCTCTGGCCAATGACATGCCCCATGGACCCATGGGAAGTACAACTTCACACAGTTGTTTTTGCATATGCAGTTAGGATCATACACATTAAAGCTCTTGGTGCCAAACCCAAACTTATTCAAGTCTTCGATCTTAACATCTACATCTTTCAAGGTACAGATCTCATACAACCCAATCCACAAAGCAAGAGTAGGCCATGGGGCCTTCTTCCTCCTGTGCAGTCCTATTGATAACCTTGAATAGTGAGATCACTGTCACCAAAACATTGTGCTAAACCCAGAAATTTGCATCATCAATTAGAACCAACTGCAACCTCAAGAATCATACATTAGAATGCATACACTACTTTAATGAAACCAACCTATGTGTATACGGTACCTCCTTTATCCAAAACTGCATATACGTCCAAAACTACCGAAACATAAAACTTTTGAATAAAATATGTACCAACTAGTAATATTTTGAACATCTACTATGAAATTACAGAGAACTATACAGTCAGCAACAAAGATCACTCTTCTCACTTAATCAATCAATCAATCAGACTCAATATCCTTATGCATTTAGTTCTACTTTCAAATCTAAGAAGACATCATTGACATAAAACAGTAAACCAGCAACACTAATAAGGCAGATCAGTCATTTCTGAATAACGGGCTTTTATTTTGTATACATGACTTCGAAGTTTCGAACCAGTGTGTATATGCACCTTCACCAAGGTGAACCAGTGTATATATCTGCAAATACTAACTTACAAATTCACTGCTATTCCAGATTTCAAACGTACCCAGATCATGACAATTAAAGAATAAAACATGTGTAAGAAATTAGATCTAGCCCAACCAATATCATATCATTCAATGATAAGACATTTCAGGTCTCATGATCCTTATCCAGCATTGAATTCAGGGTGCACACAATATTTCAGATTATATCATAATCATAGCCCCTGCAACATAAAATTTGCTTCAGATAGAAGTATTCCTCATAAAGCCTTTTAGCTACACACTTGGCCCTTTAATCTTCTCCTCCTTATATAGATTTTTGACCTTTATCAATACCTCAGACCAAAACAACACTTAGAACCTGTGGTATTCTTGGACGGGAGAAAATAGTTGTTACATCGCTCAATATTGTGAGCTAATACCATGGTATTGACCCTTGGTATTCTTTAATCTTTAATTTCCTTGATTTTCCAACCCATACACTCTTTTCCTCTTGCGAAAGTGTATGCGTACGTATACGATCTTTTTGTTTTGTGAACCTGCATGTATATGCTTCTTTGACAAAGTGAACATTCATATACAACTTAAATTACCTTACAACATCCTTTTCCTTCAACTTCTTGATTCTGATCAACAGACCTTTGTTCCAAATTCTTGTTCTTCTGTACCAATGCCTTATTACCTCTGAATTGACCTATTACAATACGAGTTTCTCTTTATCAAATTTGAACTGACATGTGAGAGAGTTTCCATCAAGGACAACACTTGTATCATAATGCCAACACAATCGCCATGGGCAAGACTGGGCACTGTCTCCTAGAGCTGGATAGAGCACAGCTGGAGGCAAGTGACAGGAAACCTCTGGGCAATTCCAGGAGGTAAGGCAGAGCCTTGAGATCCAAGAATGCACAGTGCATGTCGGGAAATGCAAGATCTAAGCCAAGGCAACCCAGATCTACCCAAGGGAAACTTGAAAACGAGTAGATATGAATCCATGAGTGAAGGGTGGTGTTGATAGGAGTGAATGATCATGCATGCAATAAAAATTTATGTAGTAATCGGTCAAATGGAGGAAAAACAAAGCAGGTGGGGAGAGTTGTTGCAACGATGACCATTAGTGAAAAACAATGTTATGCATGCGATGCTTAAGAAATTCAATGAAAAACTTGAAACAACATTTATACAAGCTAAAAAGTACTAAACCACTAGTGGTCATTCAATAAAACATGTAAAACAACACTTACAACAAGCCAAGGAATCAAAAGCGACAAAAATAGTAGCTAAAGACTTGGAAAGGAAAACTTCCCCAGAAAATTTGTGTCGACTATGCTGAAAGTTCCTAAATGCCTTGGGAATTCTAGAGTCTCAAGATCGAATGTGTAGAATTAGTTATGGGGCATCGTTTAAATAGATTTTGGAGATTCATGGTTTATGACATGCAAGCCAAAAATCTAGGAAAGAAAGACAAGTGACGTGAAGTTTCAAAAAATGACTTGAGTGTAACTCCCAATGCTAAAAATATATCCCTATTTTTTACGGATACTTTTTTCTTTTTTATTTTTTCTTTTTTTTCAGGAAAGGCTAGCATGCATGCAAGGAGAAATTGTGTAGTTCGAGAGGGATCCCAGTAAGTTGCCAACACATGCATCGGACAACAACTGAGGAATGATTTTGCACCATTCATGGATTGAGTTGATTTGGATGCCTCTCATGCTCTGGACAATTTCCCAATGGAAGACAAACTGTCAGTTATGTCTATGCAATTTTTGAGCTGAAGCTCACTGTCGGGATGCTCTATGAAATTTGGAGATAAAGGCTAATTGGTGGGCTGCTCTGTGCAATTTGGGAAAGTAAGGCAGGTTGGTAGGCTGCTATGCGTAATTCCTGAGAGTAAGGTTGGTTTCCATCTAGGATTGTGCAGTTTTCTAGCACAGTGCAAGAACCAGATGTAAACCAAGTCACAAGGTCAGCTTGTGGTTGGTCAACATAGCAAGTAAGCGAGCACAAGTTGCAAAGTGAAAGATAACTTCAAATGAAAATACAAGTACCTGAGTAGTGAAGGACATGCTACTAATATTTTGAGGAGGGGAGCTCCAAAAAGAAGCGAAGGCAAAATTTTGGAGGGTGGTTGTACCCGCTACAAGACATGTGTATCCCTTCTATTTATTTCAAAACCTTCGAATTATTCAATGTATACTTCTTCATCAATGGTTCCATTTAGAAATGCTAATTTGACATCCATTTGATGGATATTCTATCCCATAGTAGTAGCTAGCGAAACCAAAGATCTTATAATAGTATACCTAGTAGCGGAATAAAAGCTTTCTTCATAGTATATTCCTTCCTTTTGTGAGAAACCCCTTGCGATGAATCTAGATTTGTATTTGTATATGCTTCCATCAATGACAAGTTTGATTTTGTAAATCCATTTGGAGGTGACAACCAATTCTATCACTTGCTGTAGGAACAATTTACCAAACCCCATTCTTCATGACGGATTGATATTCTTCATGCATCAACTTCTTCCATTCTTTTTTATGATTGACTTCTTCAAAGATAGTTGGTTCTCCTTCTATTAATTTTTTCATGTATGTTGCACATCGACATTATCTCTTTGGTCTTTTGCTTTCTCTAAAAGACACTTTAGTTGCTCCATGTCCTTCAACATCTTCAAGGTATATTTTAACCAATTTGGTCTCTTCTTCTTTTCACAAATGATTATAGGTTGAATAGGCTCACTTGGTCCTTCTTCTTCTTCTTCTTGGTTTGTTGGTGCCTTGTCATGATGCTCGTAACCTTCAAATAGCGGTACATCTTCTTCATCAGATTCAATTTTTATATCCTTTAATCTTTTGTGGGCATGGTTTTCATCAAATATAACATCCCTAGTAACTTCAATTTGTCTTCCTTCCTTGATGTATATTCTATAAGCCTTTGAGTAAAGGTTATAGCTAATGAAGATACCTTTCATACTTGTAGATTCCAACTTATTTCACTTGTCTTTTGCAACATGGATGTATGCAAGACACCCAAAATTTTGTAGATGGTATACACATGGATTCTTCCCTATGAATTATTCTTCTAGTGTCATATTATCAAGGATTTTATGAGGACTTCTATTTTGTATATATAGTGTTTCCATTACTGCTTCTCCCCATAGACATTTTTGTAGATCTCGATCAAATATCATAGTCCTTATGCATTCTTTGATGGTTCTATTCTTCATTTCTAGAAGTCCATTATTCTGAAGGATGTAGGTAACAATTATCTCCTTCTTAATACCTACTTCTTTACAACATGCAATCAAATCATTTGAAGTGTATTATCCTCCATTGTTCGATCTCTTAGTCTTTATTGTTCTTTTGGTTAAGGTATAAACTTCGTATCTAAATTCATTGAACTTTTCAAATACATTGTCCTTTGTTTTGAGACGATAGAGCCATGTATTTATAGAGTGATCACTAATGAAGGTCACATAGTAAATATGGCCTCGAACGAACTTATTAGACATTGTCCCACACACATCGAAATGAATGAGTTCTAATACCCCCTTCGACCTGATATCACTTCTTGTAAGAGGTTTCCTAATATTCTTTCGTAAAGCACATCCCTTGCATACTCCTTCATGATCTCCCTTGAGGTTGGGAATTCCCTTTATCATTTGAATAAGAGAGGTTATTATCTTGTAATGAATATTCCCATATCTTGTATGCAAAACTTCAATAGGGTTGATTTCCATGTCAACTAGAGAGTGAGGAGATGGTGTTATAACTCTATATAGTCTTCCTTCATGAACTATAATAACCTTTACCTTTTCAATACTTGAATCTTTTCCCCAAACCAAAAATTTTCCATCTACAAAATAAACCTTATCTCCTTTATGATCTAAATAAGAAATGGAAAGTAAATTATTTTTCGAACCTGGGACATGATAGAGTATGTTATTGAAGTGTGGCTTTGCTCCACATTCTAGCTTCAATGATGTATCCAAGGCCCTTCACTGCATAACTAATGTTGTCTCCTAGCTCCACTACATGTGATGATGGTTCCCTTGATAGAGTATGAATTTTTCCACCTTCTCCCATCATATGTGTTTACTCTCCACTATCAATGATCTATGCATTGTCATCATCAAGGGTACCTATAAGGGAAACCAAGAATCCTCACTCTAACTCTCTTATATAGATTGTAGAGGATCCTTCCAATCTAGCTTCCTACAATTTTCATGATATCGAGACACATATTAAAATAAATTTTCATAGAGGGGGTAATATTTTCTTCTAAGACTACTTTTCCCTTCTTCAAATGATATCCAACAAAGTGATCTTCAACCTTCTTCCACTTTAGCTCTAAAAGCATGTTGAGAAATCAATTCTTATGTGAATTAGTGTTAAATTCCTCTTTCTTGATAATTAGTTGTGAATTATGTTTTCTCATTTTACTTATTTATTAGTTTATATTTCGTCAATAAATTACCAAATTATATGTATATGAATACCACAAGAAGAAGAGACATGAGATGTAGGCAATCAACTATGGAAAAACCCCTTCAATGGGAAAACCCATTCCAACTCTTCCATGAGTATATTCAAATCAAGATGAGACAATCAAAGACCCTTTAGACCTAGACAAATACCTCCACCAATAACCAATTCAACCCTTCCTTCCAATAGATGACCCTCATTAGAGTCTCCAAGTGACAACTTTTTAGAAGCAACTACAATCTAGAATTTCAGCCCCCAACAACAAAATTTCGGCCCCCCAACTATAGATATTCATACTTGTATTAGATTTAGAATTTAGACCCCAAAAATTTCCCAGAAACTTCACACGTGTGAGATATAGATGTCTCAATAAATCGTTTTAGGTCATTCCAACTTCTTTCGTCCTTCTCCAACTACTTCACTCTCTTTTTTTTATTCTCTTCCTTGTAGATCGAACTTTTTGAGTGCGTGCCCCAAATAGGTCAAACTGAATCTCTATATATAGCCTTTTTGTTGGGTTGAATTTCCCTATTGTAGGCCAACTTCATGTGGACAAGACCGACTTGGTGTGGAGGTGAAAAATAACCTTTTTGATTCAAAAATAATTATTTTTACATGATACAAAAGCCCAAGAAGGGTATAATAAAAATGCAATGACTCTAGTGACTCAAGACAAAACCTAGAAACCTTTAATGGAGGATTTGGCCTAGAAAACATTGATCCAAGCATGGAACCCACATTTTAATAAGTCATTTTATTTAATAATAAAAATTCTTTTGAATAGTACAATTATGAATATTGACACTAGTTGCATTCTTCAACATGGTTCACCATCTCATGATTCCTCACATTTGACACTATAAAATAGAAAAAAATTCCTCCACATGGGCTCTACTTCAAGTCTATTCTCTGATTCCTTGATTTAGTGCATAAAATTCTACCTAATTCGTTATGGCTACTTTTATTTCTCTTCCTCTTTTATTTCTCTTTCATTAAGTCCTTATAATTTTGATGTTCTTGAAAAATAACGTCTAATATATTGCTTATCTAGATTTTCTTTTAAAATTCTCATGCACCCATGGCTCCTTGTGTGCTTATTTCCTTGGTACCTTTAAGCATATTTTTGGACATGTGCATCCTCCACACTATATTGTAGTAATAATTGTCCTCATTCTTCTTCTTCACACCTCAAATGCATGTATTGTGTTCTACACTCTATCGTCGGGTCAAAAATCTCATAACTCATAAAAAATTCACCATATTGACACCCCCTGTTGTGCTTTGGCTTTGACCTCAGTCATGGAATGTGGATACCTTTCTGATGTGAAAATCCAATATTTTGTACTTTGTCCCTTTTGTTTATCGTCTCCCAAGCACATCTTTTTTCTAATTTAAGATATGAGAGCTAATTTCTCACTTACATTAATCCATCATCCTGACTAAGCTAGGCAACTTTGTATATGCCTTGGTTATATTTGGCATGATAGGTCTCATTCATCCTCCATGGATTGAACAAATATTTATTACCATCAAAATACAAAGGCTGATATCAAAAATTGTTTCTCAGTTTGCAATGGTTACATGATTCTTGCAATCCAATTCTCTTCCAAACTAGTGATTATTCATCCCCAAAATATGCATGTACCCTTATATATTGTAGTGAGCATAGTAATATTTGGTACTCTAAATCTACTAATAAAATTTACTAATAGCATAGAAAAAATTAGAACGTACTAGCTTCTAGAGTGTGCCCTTACTTCCCCCTTCACATTGGCCATGAATTTTCCTACCAAACCTTTCACACAGACTAACTGATGCCCAAATAGAAAAGTAATGCTCTTCTTCATAAGATAGTGATAAAAAAACCACATAACAAATTATAGGCTAGCTCACATTATAAAAATCACTAAAAAAATACACTCTCGATGATCCTTGACCCTCCCATGAGGATGTTAGCACTACTCTCATGCCAAATTAGTAAAATGTAAAAAAAAATAAAAAATCTAAATGCTATTGAAAAGAGATTTCTTTTTAGATCCAATCCATTCCCAAACACATGATAGAATCACATACTTATAATAGTAATATAAATTGCTACAATATGGATTGGTAGTAACTTCTACATGGATACAACTCATACTTATTGGAAAACAGAATGCATTTGAAGATTGATGCATTGAAACAATATATTTCTCCCATTAACTATAAAAAAATCCTTTATGGGGAGTTTGTATTAACTATATGTTTAATATGATGTATCATATTTATTTTTACCTATCAATTAACTATTATGTATTGTATCTTCTTCTTTTTTTAACTTTTATTATAAACACTAAGCAATATGTAAAATGAAATTATTAGTGTTAGAAAGTCACGTAATTTTAATACAGATGATTTTAGTGTTAGAAGAATTAATAAGTTTTATGAAGTTGTATGAGAAAATTTGTACAATTAGGAAAGAGAGTGTCTACTTGACGCACAATGTATCAAACAATAAGAAAAACCAATAACACTTGTTTGCACCTAATAAAATTAGTTGCATAATTTTCCATGCTTGATAAATTTTTACAAGTATGTGACGGTGTGAATTTATGCATTGTTATTTAAATATTATTCACATGTTCAGTTAATTATCAACCATGGTTTTTCAACTTCCAAGTACTCTGTGTTGTAAGCACAAGTACTAAAGTTCTTACCAAGTGTTTTGCTTATACATGAGACCTATAGGGGGGGAAATTTGATATCTAGATAGGTTAAATTACTTAATTGGTGCAGCCATAACTTCACCCAAAAGATGGACCTCAAATCCTAAAAGAAATACCCCAATTACAAACAAGATTTCCTATCAAGGTCTAATTTTGTAGCACCTTCTGCAATTTTGTAGCAGCCTCCTAATTTCACAGTAGGAAGTACCAATTTTGTATCAATGGAGAGACCACCTCTACAATCACATTGATGCAAAGAAATTGGCTGAGAAAGGTAAATAAATATATTTAACATCAATTATACTAAACACAAAACATAAATCACTTCGGTCTAGTGTATCTAATGAATATTAATCAAACCAAAAACTGCAAGAAAGAAACACATACACATATAAACAAATAACTTGAAAGAAAATATGTACACAAGGCCTCACGTCGAGAAGTCCCACCTAGGGATCTTCCTATGCCCAATTCTCAAATTACAATGACAAGATGAGCAGGTGAAAGCATGCATCCATGAGAAATATATTATTAAGAAAAATTATAACAGAGTCTTGGAAACCATATCCATCCATCACATGTTTATACATATATATGGATGTTAGAGGTATCTTTGTCCTGACAACTAATTAAACTCAAATGTTATTTTATCCAATTATATCGCCTCTACTTCTAAAACAAGACTAGACATCCTTGACATAGTTAAAAATGAAATTGAATGAGAGCCTTGAAAATGCAACGATTGTTTTTTTCCAAGGAAAAAAATCAAACTTTTTATAGATCAATAAAAATTTACAGAGTATATGCATATGCATTCTGATTGATGTCTGATCCAATCATAATGCTCCTCAGAAAAGGCTCCCTTTTCTGAACAAAAGATGAGAGAGAATAGCTCTAGATGCTTGTGCTGAAAGATTCAACTCACATTACCATATTTACACAAGGGTCATTCCATGTCAAAACATTATCAAACAAGTATCAAAAAATTGCTTCTATCCCTGGGTCTCCTCATTGAGGAAAACAACCCATAACAGGAAATAGAAACCATGAAAGTCAAAAAGGAGATACATATCAACAGTTTTGCCAAAAGGCATTGTACTCACAACTGGTTACAATAGTTTTAGAAATATGTTAAAAAAAGACACACAGGTAAAGAACCAAGATTATGCATAGGGAGGTTGATCCGACACACGGATCTATCCATGATCTTCTTCTGCTATTCTCCAACTGCCCATATTTTGCTGTACACCTTCCTTAGAAAGCTTGTCTACTGATTCATTCTATTCCCTGTATATATGGCAGAGTGAAAACACATTAAATGAATTCTTTAGATTTTGGATTTCTTCTAATAAAGCTCTCAGCATATAATTTTGACATCTACTTTGACCGTTAACCCATTTTACAACATTTAAAGAATCCCCAAATTTCCGAACTGTGAAGATGTTGTTGTGGATAAGCCAGCATAGAAGTAACTTTAAAGCGGACATTTCAGCAAAATTGTTGGATCCAGTGCCTAGGCCTACTGAAGCTTTTAGAAGCTGGTTTTCATTAAGATGAATGATCACTCCTGCTCCTGCTAGATTGTTCTGTGAAGCCCCATCAAAATAGGCCCACGGGACTCCTGCTTTTATATGTTCTTCTCTAATCAATTTGGGATTCCTCTCCTCCTCTGATTCTGGAATATTTGAAGGACCGTAGTACATTGAAGCGCAATTACTTCAACAGCAGTTTCCTTTTTTGAAAATATGGACCTGTTCCTTGCAATCCAGACTCCCCAACAAATGATGGGATGGAGGTTCTGTATATTTCCTCCTGTATATTGTCACCACCACTTTTCCCATACCTCGGATAGGCTTTCCCCTTCCCAGATCAACGGTTTTTGGATGAGTTTCCTGATCTCCTCCCATATCTTTTTTACAGTAGGGCATTCTAAAAATAAATGTCTTATAGTCTCTGAATCGGATTTGCATAGGGTGCATCTCCTAGGTTCCTATTTAAATCTGGATTGCAAAATATCCCATGTTGGGATTTTTCTTTTGAGCATACACCAAAAGAATAATCTGGCTCTTGCTCGTCATTTGAGTTTCCATAATAATTTGGCCCACCATGTCGGCTCTTCCCATCCATTCTTTGACATTAAGAATTTATAGCCATACTTTGGGGAGTAAACTCCAGAATCCGCGTGTACCCATACCAGTTGATCAGGTCTGTCTTTTAACCTCACATTTGATCTGGAAAATTCTTGTGTGAAAACCCTCCATTCATTCCACTAGAAGGGTCTGAGATCAAGTTCTTCTGTTGTCTTCCAGGCTTGTCCCCAAATTGAGGACTGACTGATTTTCTCAACCTGATTCAGAAAAAGAATGCCCTTTGATTCAAGGTGTCTGATCATTCTTGGAGATAGAGCAAAATTTCCATTGCATCCCACCCATGGATCCTTCCCTATTCTCAACTTCCCACCATTCTCGACCTGCCAAGCCAAGCCTTGTTCGATAACTTTAAAGGCCTCTATAGTAGCTTTCCATACCACCGAGACATTCCTTCCTTTCTTATTTGGGTTCCTAATCCAATCTTCAAGAGGGACAGGGTCTATATATTTCCGTTTCACCACCCTCGTCCAAAGATTTTCCAGGTTGACAATTCTCCATCCTGATTTGGCGGCGAAGGAGAGACTAAAGTCTAAGAGGTTTTTTATCCCCCATCCTTCCCACTCTTTTGGCCTTGCTACCTTCTCCCATGTAATCCAAGGGAGTACTGAGTCCTTCTTTGAGCCAGACCAAAGAAATCTACTGCAAATCCTTCTTATCTTCTTGAGAGTCCCTTTAGGGACACAAGTCAATGCTGCCCAAAAAACCGGCATGGCCTGTAGCACAGAGTTAGTTAAAATCAATCTGCCTGCTCTGGATAGCCACCTATAGCTCCAGCGTGAGATTTTTGCTTCAATTTTAGCTAATAGCCAATTCCAATCCTGTTTTTTGTATGAATTTGGCTTCAGCCAGAAGCCAAAACGCAACGATTGTTGTGTGCTAAGGTATCTCAATTGTTAAACCATTAAATTAGAGGACAAAAATCATCCCTTTTAAATTGGAAGAAGATAAGATAACTGAATAGACTTTTTTATTGGTGTATGAAAACCAATGTGGAAAATATGCTAGCTCCCTCCCATGAATTCATAACCATGGTGCTAACTTCCGTGGAAAGATGATCTTTGTTGTTCATATATTCTAGTGTTCTGTTGGTTTGAATATGCGTTTGGCTACTAAATAATAGGTGTCTCTTTGATCATTCATATGCAGTCTTAGATAATATGGATTTATCGTTTCAATTTATTCACACATAATATCTATAATATAATATATATATATTATATATATATATATATAATATATATATTATATTATATTATATAATATATAAATATATATACAAGCTACACCTTAACTAATTTCTAGTTCTATTCTATAACATAAGATAGAAAAACAATGAAACCTGCATTATAACTTTAGCAACAAGTTTTCTCATAGGATTAGTTGTATTTAATAAGAAAAAGGAGATGAATTAGTCAAAATAATTGAGATGATTATGTAGGAAAAAAATTCCTTTTCACAACTTATCACACCCCCCTGCCAATTTTGATGCATGTCCTCACGCATCATCATTGTCCCCTTTAGGGAGTCCTGTGTGTATATGGCTCCAGACATAAGATGAATGACAAAATTCCACCAAATACTAGTAACCAAGGAAACATTCTAGTTCTTTCCAACATGTTTTATCTTCCGTCACGTCGTAGTGGATAGGAGCTTGGTAGCTCCCGGTAGGACACCAGAGAATTGGGAAATGGAACTTTAAACCTATCCACCAAGCTTTGTATTTCAATAGAGAACTGGCATAGAAATACACTCTATTATGTGTCAAACATAAGGGCATCCTAATGGAAATCTTTGTTGAAGATGCTTTAGAAGAGCATTCCATATGTATTGTGTAATCAACATAGTGTTACAGGTTTCGGCTCGCGCTACCTCTTGGTACTCCATAACAGTTAACTGTTGGTTATGTAGCATAGTCGTTACATCCCCTGGGTCCATCCTCAATAGGTGATGGTCATCACGAACCAGCCTTGTGAGAGGATATTGTTCCCCGATTACTATATTTCATGCTTCCTCCTATGTCGAATAAAAAATTTGAGTTGTATTCCATTGAAATAGATTGTTTATATAAGAAATTAAGGCCCTTAGATGAATATCTACCACAAATGAATTAGGGTTCCACCTTGAGTCGTTTGGTAAGATAGAAGTGAAAATATAAAATTCATAAAGAAGGTTTTATTATGAATTATCGACATTGAAATACATGCCCATGAAATCCTAAGGTTATGAGATCCCATGAGGTTTATCTACTATGATCTGCTACAGCTTCAAAATTACCCAATTCTCATGCAAATAGACATAGTAGATTCTTGAAGGAATTTGGGGGGTAAGCCCATGCATTACTAAGTCGACCACTATCACCTCAAGTTCGTCTTCTTTTAAGGATTTTTTCTTCCACTTCTTGATCTCAACACCCCACTTGGCTTATTGAAGTAGGTACATGGTGAACCACCTTTTCCTCATATTTTCAATCACCTTCATGTGGGTTTATTTATCATTTATCCCAAGCTCAAACAAGTCATCCCTATTTCGCCACTGTGGCAAATTTTTAATTGCATAAAGACATAAATGTTTGTAAGGATATCATCAAGAATACTATTGATGAGGTGTTGGGCCTCTATCATGCACTCCTAGGAGTACTTATTAGCCATAACCTCAGGCCATTTATCCTCATCAATAGCCTTCAGCAAAGTGTCCATATTTTTATGTTTTAGCCTAAATGTTTGTAGTCGGCATTTTAAGTTCTGATTTTGTAGCATAAGTCTCTTGTTTTTCTTTAACAATGTTTTATAAGTGAGTCTTCAAAATTTAAAGTGCTTAGGCATGATGACCTTACCTTTTGATCTTAATTTCTTCAACCTATCATCGGAAATCCCCATTTGAAACTACATGTCTCCTCCTGTAGTGGGTAGTCACTTTGACTCTGAAGTGAGAAATGTTCAACACCAGTGTGACCCATGTCCATATATATTAGCTCAAATTTTGGCTTCAACCCTGATTCATCATCACTCATAACATCAATAAGAGTCTCCTCGAATTTCTTACCTTTTTCCATCTGAAATGCTTCTGTAGGGTATCATCTCTTAGGGTTTCTATGTGGAGTAGACTCCTCCTTTCCCCTTGTTGCTAATTTATTTTTGAGAGGTATGAAAATGCCCTTGGCTTTAGAAGTCCAATACTGGTCAACTTTTCCTTAACAATAATCTTTATAAGTACTTTATGGAAGAGTTCCAATTCAAGGTTTTTCCTCCTTTGGACAATGAAAACCATTTTAGTCACACACTTCAACAAAAAATAGGGCACGTTCATCGGTTTTATTCTGCCCAAATTCATGAGAATATGAATATGGTAATGGAAAACCTTGTTAGAGCATCACTTGCATGTAATGAATTTTTGTGCAAAATAAGAAACATCATGTCATACTAGTTGCAATAACTCCATTTTAACTCCCTTCCTTAGGAGAGGTATTGACGTAGGATATTCCATGAAAGGATGTTAGGCTTCATTAGAAATTCTAATGTTCTTATACCATTTTTCACTAGTCATGGGAATCCTAGTACTAGCTGCTAATGTCACTTTTCTCATGGGAATAGTAAGTGTCTGAAGCAGGGATTTGTTGCTATTACAACTCCTAGAAAATTCTAACAAAATTTGAGTATCAAATCTTTCGAATTTCTCCAAAAATAAAATCCATTCGGCCTGAATGAAAATGTCCCATGTAACCTAATTAGCCTTAATGACTTCCACAATATCGAATTATAACCACATTCTATTTCCACCCATCTCAATCTTGAGTCTTGTTTGGGGAGTGTTTCATTGTAGCTTTTGTATTACCATTCCTCTGGTTTCAAATATCAACTATAACCTACCCGATCGATGGTTGAAAAAAAATATGTTGCGATTCCCACATAAATTCTCACAACCTTAGAAATTACCATAAACATGGAAAAATATGTTATATATTTATTCAACATTCCCCAAGTCACCTACGCACACATCATGAAAAGTTTGGGCTTCAAGGTCTCTAACCTTCCTTCCAAGTACCTAGGATCCCCCCTTATAGACTCAACCATCAAACACTCCTCCTGTAGAGACCTTCTCAATAAACTTGTTGGTCACCTTATTCTTCTCAAGTATGTGCTCCACTCTCTACCCATCTATCTTTTATCTATTCTAGCAATTCCCAATTGGGTTTTAAAATGTATAAAAAATATCCAAAGAACCTTCTTATGGTGTGGTAAAAGACTCGAGCAAAAATGGCTACTCATCAAATTGGAAAGTATTTTCCTGACCAAGGAGGAATGAGGCCTAGGTTTACGAGATCTTGAAATTGTTAGGAGAGCCCTGGGTACCAAAATATGGTGGAGATGGGTCAAGTACTCCATGAATCCATGGGCACACCTATGACACATGAAATATGCTAAGGCTCAAGAAAGGCATAATATTTTATGCTGATGGTCTTCTCCGAAGAGCTCTCTAATCTAGAACCTAGAATGGTCCAATAAATCTATAGTTCAATCACACTCCTTTTAGGAGAATTAGGGATTGTCAATACGTGAGGTTTTGGGATGAATCATGGCAAAAATTTCCCAATCTCACCAACAACTACCATGTCCCCATAATTCAAGCTCATGCCTAGAGAGAAGGGAGAACTAAAGTTTGTACTTATTGGAACAAGATAAACTTTGCATCTTCCAAAACTTTGCTACATTGAGACACCAAGCAGGGATATTGTAACAACCCCTGGTTGATTTTCCATGTAAATAAAATACGACCAATTTCATGGGACACGTATTCGAAGCTAAACGTTGGGAAAAACACTTTAGTGGGCATCATTTGTGATTAATAATGGCTATGGAAATTGGTAAAGGCATTGACATCTAGGAAAAGAGGAAATACTTGGCATTTATTTATGAAAATAAAGGAAAATAAGAGGAAATGAATGTGAAGAGACACACATTTTCATGCAAAGGAAATTACAGGAAAAATGAAAAATGTAGAAAATGGAGGCCTCAATTATAAAAAGGCTTCTAAGGACCAGTTCATAACTTTTATTAGTCTAGCATTTTGTGAATTTATATTTGTTCTCTCATACTCTTGCACACTTACAGAATTCTTGGAGAATGCTTGTAGCATTGTATCATTCACTTGGATTTTGATAAAGAAGGGAAAGGAAAGCAGGGAAGAACAAGGAAACAGTGGGATCAACAACTACAGTTGATTTACCTTATAGGTAACAGGTTAGATGTGTGATT
Source organism: Pinus taeda (assembly GCA_000404065.3). NCBI lineage: Eukaryota > Viridiplantae > Streptophyta > Pinopsida > Pinales > Pinaceae > Pinus > Pinus taeda. Next base: position 108,348 of record APFE030974866.1, on the reverse strand, counting down.
TCCTTATCGATTTTTGGATGTATGGTATATCCATATGATTCTATGCTTATGTGTTGACATTGGCATGGACATTTGCCTTGATTAACAATGGTTTTAGCATTTCCTTTCAGTTTCTTGAATAAACATGGTGTTGTGGGTTTCTTCCACTTATTTTTCTGATTGGTGAACAAGTTCCTTATGGCTATAGGTCAAAATAAATGCTCTGGAAGCCTTGGAATAACTTGGGTTGAGTTACTAGTTATTGAAACTGTTAGTTGGGATAAATGCTCTAGAGCCCTTGGTGGGTTGAGTTACTAGTCCCTAGAACTGCGTTTGGAGCAAACACTTTGGAGCATTGGAATTTTGTGGGTTGACATACTATTACCTGGAATCATGGGCAGGTTGGGTAGAGTCTAATTTGGTTAATGGTAATGATTTATAGACCATAGATGCCGAATCACTGTGATTGAGGATTGAGGTGGTTTGGCCTCTGGAAGCACTAGGTTTTGTTTTGTTTTGGTTTATTCCATGAGATCCCACATTTGTTCTTGGAATATGGCATGGGGGTGGTTGGCTAAAAGAGAAATTTGGTTCAGCCCAATTTATGGTCGAGTGGTACGTGGAATTCCCTGACTTGGTTGGGATTTTCGCATGTTAATATGAGACATTTTCCTATTTTGATCTATGAGAATTTCTATTGATTATGATGATAATGTTATGGTTAATTTTCCATAATTTCTATACTGGTTATTTCTTGGTTTTTTGATGTATTCTATGTATGGATCTTGACATGTTTCGATAAGTTATTGAATGGTTGATAAATGCATGGAATAACAAGGGTTATTGCAGCTAGTTAGAGAGGGATTTTATCCTTCTTCTTGATTCTCACATGATGACCATCAATTTATGACCGTATATGCATTCATGACCTGTAGATTACATGTTTTCCATATGTTTGAAGAAATGTCTAGTGTGTTCTAGGAAGTCTAGGTCAAGTTCCTAATTCAAGTTTGAATGTTTAGATTTGTCATTATGTGAAATATAATTCTAGAAAGTTACAAGAAGATTTGGGTAGTGGTCTGGAGGCCAGCCTAGAAAAGTGTCTCAGATATCAACACCACTGGCATAGAATAGGGGAAACTATGCCATAATCTCATGGAAGCAAGCCTATATGCGGGGTTGGAGGCCTATAACTACACCCTTTCCTTGTTATGCATGTGTATGGAGTGTTAGGTCTGAGAAACAAGGATCTGGCTCAGGGATTGATCATCTGGGGTGTTTATTTAGCTCTTAGGTGTTTTGTAGATATTGTAGGATGTCTAGAAGTGTTAGTGTGTCGGTTCCACTCCCATAAAAGGAACTTGGACGTCAGACCATGTTATAATGACACTCTCCTCGTGCTTACCCTAGAAAGCTATAAATTTTGGTAAATGTGAGAGGGGTGGTTACAAAGATGGAAGTAGTGAAGATGCTTAGAATCAATAAACAAAAATAAGAAGAAGGAAAACAGAAAGAAAAAAGTGTATAGATATCTTGCGATGGGGATACTGATATGTTGGGGCTTACATAGGTATGAAGCCTAACTCCTATCTTAGCAAGCTCCTTAGACTAATCATGATCCTTTTTGCAAGTATATTTGAAATACTGGTTTATGGTTGAAGTTAACCACCTTCCACTAGCTCCTTTCTAGATGCATATTCTTAAAATGGAAGAACCTAAAGAAAAAATGATATGAAGGACCATCATTTTTTTTTTATGCATACAATAGTAGGAAACCATAGATCACTTTCTCATCACTTGTGAACTACCACATGGTCTTTGGTGCAAAATGACAACAAGATTCAACAAAACAGACAATGCATGTGCAGACCTGGTCCAAAATCTCAAAACATGGCCTAAAATCCCCTATCAAAGCTAGTTCCTCAACAAACTATTGATACTTGCCCAAAGACTATCGATGTGGACTATTTGGAAAGAATGTAACCAATGTACCTTCAACAATAAGCACAAACCCCTCGATAGCATCTATATCCTTCTCAACAAAAACCCTGAGGAAACTCTATTCTTAATCAATTAAGGTAACAAGGATCTTCCTCGTCTTCCCTAAGAAAAGGTTATTCTGTGTTGGTGGAAATTAAATAGTGATCACTCCATAATAGGCATTATTCTTCCAAACCCCAAGGAAATAGGTTCCAATTCCTAAGCGCCACCTTTAGCACTCCACTACAAACTGAACTTTGACGAGGCCTCAAAGTCTAACCCATGGGAAGCTAGAATCAATGGAGCTATAAGAAATTACAATGGAGAAATCATTGGCTACATTGACGAAGACAAAAATAATGTTGCATAATTGGAAGCCTTGGTCCAAGTATCCTTATTACCCAATTCAAACATCTTCTCCCTCTCACACAAGAGCTCCTTTGCCTTGAGATTAGATGATAGCATGAATACCTTGCCACAATTATAGCTCATCAAGAATCAATTATATTCACCCATGCCAAGCAGAAGGCGAACTCCCTGACTGATGTTCAAGCTAACACAAGGGTACAGGATTGACTTCTATGTACATACTTGCACCTAAACTCCCCTGAAATTTCCACTTTGATCTCTGAGTTTTCAGAGATCACCCTCTGAGATCTAGAGCCAATAGATCATCCACAGATCAATGTTGAGGCACACACTCCAACGGATCTAAGACCATTAACAAATATGAAAGTTTCAATCATGGGCCAGGATGGAGCCACTCATCCTCTACAAGTGGTGCACCCTCCACCGATTGTTCAAACCTCACCAGCAAGTCACTCTCATTGAAATGAGGTTGATATGTTGATGGAAAGAATCAACCACGCTTTACAATGTAGATACACACGACACCGTAACCCTCCCAAAAGTATAAATGTAAACTTTTGTGGATCTTCTCGAGTCCATATCACTTGCTAAATAAGCAATTGTTTCATCAAAGTTGAAATTTTGTTCATGTCGGCCAAAAAACTTTTTTTTAAGAAATCTAAAAATAAAAATAAAAATTAAATAACTATACAAAACATTTAAATAATGTTTACTCATAAAAAAAAAATTGCACATGAAGAAATTGAATCCCTCTTGGCTTATGTTAGATCCATCAAAATATCATTACCTTTAAAAAACAAAAATAATCAATTGAGCCTTTAATATATCTTATAATCCACTTAATTGCATTGCAATGTTCCTTCCATAGATTTACAAACAAGGTAGTTACTACTCCCACTCATATGATATAGAATGGAAGAACAAGTGCATACCATAATAGACATAAAACTTTGTATGCGTAAGAATATAGAATTTTGGACATTTATTCTTTTTCTCCAATAGTAAAATTTTGGACATTTATTCATTTTCCTCATAGTAATCAGACATTGTTTAGATCTTAATCTGAAATAAGAAGAAAAAAGTGTACCCACTACACATTTTGTATCAGAGATATTGTATTTTTCTAATACTTTTCCAAGGTGGTGTTGTTGTGATAACCATAATTTTTTTCTTTAACGAGGAAGGTCATTTTGGGAAGAATTAATAGCTCCCAGCATCCCATCTCATTGAATGAATGGTTTTTCTTTCTAACATAGAGGTTAGCCTTTATTTAAAGGCATTTTATTTGTAAAATGAGGTTAGTTTTTATTTAAATTAATTTTAAACGTAAAAATAAATTATATTTAGGAATAAAATTTTAAATCAAATTAAATAATTTGTTTCTGATAAACCAAAATTTGGTTACTAAATAATTTGTTTCCTTAGATAAAATAGACTAAAATTTAGTTTTTAGTGAACATTAATCATCATCCTCAACAACAAAGATATCATCCAAAGCTAAAGAATCAAACCAACATAAAAGCTATTGTCCAAAGCTAAAGAATCAAACAATTCCGTGTCGTAATCATCCACGTCGACCTCCCAGGGCGCTTGCATAGTGCCATAGCTTGGGTACGCCTAGATCAAACAGGTAATATGGCAGGAGACATTATTGCCCGAGAGAGACTGAATGAAAGTTATCGATAGACAACGAGAACTGCAAAAGAGGATTGTGAGGGATGACCGATGGTATGATTTCATGTTTCAACAGCGGTGTGGGTTAAGTTCCTACAAGTCTAGGGTAAGTCCTTACACGTCTAGGTTAAGTCCTTACGAGCTATAGTGGCCATTCTGGAGAGCGACCACGTATATTAATTCAGAGGGCGAAAAAAATAAATAAATAAAAATCATTATTCACATGGCACAATACAAAGTAAGAATCTTCGCGCCTCTTATATTCTCAAATTTGATTTGTGTCGGAAATTCTTCGGAGTTGTCTACAATGCGACTTTTTGGAGATTCCGGTGACGGAAGAAATGAGGTTAAATCTTGTTTTTTAGTAGTTAAAATGGTTTTTTAACTGCATATTTGGATTCATCGCCCTGAAAAACCCCTGGGAGCCATTGATTGTGCAGAAACTAGCTATCAAACTTGGGATTCCAATGAATTGCTGCCGGATTTTGACCGGAAAAATCCACCAGAAAGGCTTTAAAAAAGTAGCGTTATAGACTACTGCAAATTCTTCTCTTCTGGAAATTTCGTCATATTAATCGCTTTGGAAGGCGAATGGAACTTGAAACCCAAACGGAGATGAATTAAAAAAATGTGAGCTAGTTGCGACATATTCCTCACACCACCGCGTAACTGACTATCGTTCATATATTTATTGTTGTTGATACTGACCGCACCATATTTTCCCTTCGAAGACTGCGGCGCCTGCGTGTTGAATCGTCGTTGTCGGCATCAATTATCAAACTGAGTCCATAGGTACGTCCATTGTGAAAGAGTGACCCCGTTGATTTCATTGAAAGCTTTGGATACGGCCTTCAGATTGATATTCCATTCCAATCTACTGTAGAGTTGGAACGAATATGAAGCTGGTTGAAAGTGCCACGTTATCGAGTTGGATTTGGAAGATCTTGAATGGTTATTCCTTTCACATTAAAATTGGCTTTTTTTTAAAGGTCTTGGTTTGTGTTCGCATTTTCTTTTATTCAAAGTGTGATTGACTCTATAAATTAAGTCTTGCTGTTTAGTTATGAAAGAGAAGCAGTTCACGTAATTTAGTGAACGTGGTATTTACATTTTAAAAGGAGGCTGATTGTGACGTATTATGTAATCAAAAGTGTTATTTTTTAGAATAAAAAACGCTATTTTTTTAATTAGAAACGAAAAGAGAGTACGACATGTCTTGTAAATTTTTATTAGTTTCTTTATATCATTTATATTTATATCTTAATTGTTTAGATTTTCTCTATATTCATTTATTAACCATTCAACATTGCATATTTTCTTTAAAAAAACATTTAACAAAAATTACAAAGATATTTATATTTATATCTTAATGGTTTAGATTTTCTTATATTCATTTATTAACCACTTAACATTACATATTATTTATAAAAAAACATTTAAGAAACAAAATTACAACGAGATTTTGTGTCAAAATATCATACTACAAATATTTTCTTACTTGGATACAATTCACACTTATTGGAAAACAACATTCTCAATAAGAAGAACAATATATTTCTCTCATTAACTCTCACACAATCTCTTAATAGAGAAATAGGTTTTTTTTTTTTTTTCTTTTTTTTGTAATCTAGGTTTTTTGTTTTTTTTTTCCAACCTGGAATTTACAAACATTTGCAACATGTAGATATCCATATAAAGGAACAACCATGCACTAGAATGCATGGCTGGCCAACCCTTGGAACCATCGGTCTACTAGAATTTCCTTTTTGTACATGCTTCATTCAACCATCCTTGAACCACATATTTTCAAAATTGTAATTGTACCTTTAACTCCCCTACATCGACATCATCATCATCCTAGGTTTTCTCACCTTATCCCTAACTATGCTTTGGGTTTTGTCTTACCTATAACCATACTATTGATGCTCCTACACCACATTCTCAAGGAACAAAAAATCTCTACAAAAGTCCTTGTCCATAGGTTCCCCACCCCTCACAAACTTGTGTTTCTTAATCATATCCTCAGATGGTTTCTACTTACAATGAAAAATGAATTAAGTGGTTTTATATGACACAAGCAATCAAACAAAGTGTTTTCTAGTTGGCTACAAACTTTCCTTTGTCATGTGGTTTCTCAATGCATGAGGTTACACATAGTCTCATTAGGCTTATGTTTTGACTTACGTACATATCGTTCTCATATTCCATAATTGGAGATACTAAACACATAATGAAATATACTCTTTGGATCAATACATCATGTCAAAGATAACACCATAGACTTTCTTATAAATATGGTGTATGACTCAAACCATAATACTCACAAAATTTTAGCTTTGATCATCATTATCTGTTCCCTAATCAATTGCAACTCTAATAAATGAGTAACCGCTTCTCCATGGGTTCTAATATCTCTATGGTTTGTTGTCTCACGATTCCTGAAGTCTGCCACTACTAAAATAGAATCAATATTTTCCGCCACATAGGCTTCACTTCAAGTCTCTTCTTTTATTCCTTGATTTAGTGCATAAAATGAAGCCTATTTTTCAATGGATACTTTTATTTCACACTTGATTTAATTTGCTATTCTATTATTCTTTATTATTTGGACATCGTTGAATAAAAGCTTTCTCTCGAAGATTGCATATCTAAATTTTCTTGAAAGATGCTTGTGCACCCATAGCTCCTTTTGTTCTTATTTTCTTGGTGCTTTTAAGGATATTTTTGGATTTACACATCCTGCACATAATATATTGCAATAATAATTGTGCCCCCCTTCTTTTTCTGCACACCTCAACCATATGTGTTTTGTTCTACACATTATCATAAGGGCAATGATCGAATAACTCATTGAAATTTCATCCATATTGACATCTCCTGTCATTCCTTCTGTTTGACCTCGACCATGGAGTGTGGATTCCTATCTGATGTAAGAACCTTAATATTTAGTAGTGCATATGTTACATTTAATGGCACCCTAGAAAATGCTTATTTTCTACAGCAATATATGTGTGCTAGTTTCTCACTTACATCAATCCATCATCCTAAAATCCCTAGGAGCCTTTATCTATGGGAAGATTTATCTAGCACGATAGGTCCCATTGACCCTCTAAATATTGAGTAAATCTTTATTGCCATAAAAATTTGACAATTGATCTAAAAAATTGTGGCTCACTTTGCAAGGGTTACAAGCTTCTTGCAATCCAATTCACTCTTCTAAATTAGGGATTATTCATACTCAAATTACTTGCATACTATTTTATTCTATAACGAGAATAATAATATTTTGGTGTTCTAAATCTGCAATCACACCTTACGAAAAATTAGAATGACCTAGATTCTAGTGTGTGCCCTCCCTCCGTCCTCCACATTAGTCGTGATTTTTCTAGGCAGGCCTTTCACATAGATCGATAGATGCATAGATACAAAAATAATTCTCCTCTTCATGATACGATGATGTACGAACCACATAAAAACATTATAGGCTCACTCACGCTATATAAATCACTTAAAAAAATACTTTCTCCATGACCTTGGGTCCTCCTCTAATTTAGACCTACTCTAATGCCAAATTAGTAATATATAAATAAAAAAATATCAAAATTCTCTTGGAAAGAGATTTCTTTTTATATCGAATCCATTTCCAAACACATGAATGAATCACATATTTATAGTAGTAAGAAAACTTACTAAAACATGGAGATAATGACTACTACATGGATACAACACACAGTTGTTGGTAAACAACGGTCTCTATAAGAATGCATTTCAACATTAGTGCATTGAAACAATCTATTTCTCCCATTAACTCTAACAGTTAAATATACACTTAACATGATGTGTTATATTATTTTTACCTATCAATTAACTATTATGTATTATATTTGTGTTTGTTATAAATACTAAGCAATTCATTTATTGAAATTAATAGCGTTAGAAAATCAATTAATTTTAATAATTATTATGGAATTGTATGAGCGTGAAATCTAAGATTTGCACAAGTATGAGAGAAAGTGGCTACAAGATTCACACCTTTTTAAACAATAAGACGAACCAATTACAATTGTTTGTACCTAATAAGCTTAGTTGCATAATTTTCTAAGTGTGGTAAACATTTACATGTATCATTAAACTGCAAAAGTTTATACAACATATTTGATGTGATATACATCACATGAAATACAACATTATTTAAAACATAAAAAAATAAAAAAAAAATCTTAAATATTTATTTTTTTCTTTGCTTAACCATGTTTCTAAACTTCATATAATGTATTCCATTTTAAAACTAATAAATCAAGCCCTACTAATGACACTTACATCAAATCATCAAATGTGTCCAATTATACTTGTGTTCTTACTACACCCTTTATAATGTTTTGTCATGAGAATTCCCTTTCACATGCATTTGTGCTTCCATAAATAGTAAGTATTTCCTACCATAACCAGGACATTGGAAAATTTGTATGTAACTATGTGACACAAAAGGCCATCCAATAATCTTACATGGAGTATTAAAAATTGAATGCAACTCTCTTAGACAAGCTTTAAAATCAATTAATTCCTTGTTTTCCTTTGTCTCACATAAAGTATATTGCAAGTCATGAAAAACATTTTCAAGCTAATGCTTTGAATTCTCTTATATTCCACTAAAATCATGTAAATAATTTCAAATAATAAAGAACCTTACATAGTCGAAGAAGTAAAGATCAAGGAACCTTCCATTCAAACTCTCTATAAGTTCTTGAGCATATCCTTTTGCAACTTGTCTACCCTTTCTAGTGAACCATCTATGCAAGGTTTCCATGGTTCTTTCTGTGTATCAACATAATAACCATATGCATGTGGAATCACTACAAATCATAAGTCATGTCTATGAATAAGTCTTGCTTTATTAGGAATTTCTAGATAGTAAAATATAGAGGTATTTAAAAATTTAGATAAGTAGCATGTGCCATCTACAAATGTGTCACTTCATATGAACACATAACACGTAACATGTACATGTATGCTTTCATATGAACACGTAACATCGACATACTCATCCTGAAATTGCTTATTGAAATTTCTAAGTTCACACATTACATCTGCAAGCATATGTAAGAAAAAATAAATTGTAAATGTTCTTGTCTTATCACACCATGAGTCATTCCTTTCATTCTTCCACCATGTCAATATAGAAAGCATCAATAAACAAGCCTCTCCATGACTTGTACTCCTGAAAGGAATTTAACTCCATGTATTTGAAGAGCTTGAAGAGTTTAAGTTACACAAGTTCTTGTAATGCAATGGGATGAATATATTTTTAATAGAATTTTTCACCTATGATATACCTTGTTTCCTATTTTGTCAACAAACAATAATTCAAGTATTCTTTTAGAATCATTTGATGTAGCCAAGCTTCCATGATAAGAAAGAAAATGAATACCTATAAGATTGGGTACATTTTTTTTCAGAAAAATAACAAAGCCATTTCATTGCCAACCATTGATGAAGAACTAGTTGTGGAAAATGCTATCAATATTTTATTTGAAAGGTCGCTTACTTCCTTTAAATTATCGATTGTTTCATATGTCATTTCCCTTCTTCCCTTACAAAGAGCTTTAAAATTGTGGAATTGGAGGTAACTATCAATATTTTATTTGAAAGGACACTTCATTTAAATTATCTATTGTTTCATATGTTGTTTTACCTCTTCCATCACAAACATTTATGACCTTTTAAAATTTTGAAATTGTAGGCAACAAACCTTTACATTCTAGAAATGTCATGTAAACCATAAGATATTTCTCAACACTATAATTTATACTTGAATTGAGCACTAATGCGAAAGAAAAGGACTATCCAACATTCTTATAGTGTGAACCATTTCAAGATACTTGGATATAACAAACAAGAATTCTTTTGTACACATTTGATTTGTGATATGATGTGTATTCTTTACTCTTTGGCAGTTATGGTGTTTCTACAAACATTGGAAATGAGAAAAGAGATTCATATTGTGAGAGAGGTAAATCTTATTTCTCAATATCATAAACTAATTTCATCATTGTGATGAGTCTTTCCTTCATTGTTTAGTCAATGCATGATATGTATCATGTAATGGTTTTTTTTTCTTTTCATTTCGATATCTCCATTTTTCTAACGAAGTTTTATGGATATTTGAATTAGCATGAATAACTAGTGAATCATGTTGTAAGGTAAACCAAGCAATCCCCATCCCCATGGTCTATCAAACTAGTCTGCTTCATCGTAATATATTTGATAATCATTTTTCCTTCATGAATTCTCTCTCTCGACCACTTATACTTAATTTCCCTTTCCTCATTAAACTCTCTTTCTATTTTTAGTAGCTTTTCTTTTGTTTGTCAATCTCTCCCCCATTGAAATTCTTCAATACATTCTTCATTATCTCATAACATATCTAAATATTCATTGAAGTCATAATTATGATTCTTAGTATGAGGAAATGAAAACATGTGATGTAGTAGAAAATTAACAAATATTTTTAATTAAATATTGACTATTTTTTCTTGCAGACATTTTTCAATATAATACTTATATAATAAATAGCCGAAAAATAATTAGATATTGGATATTAAGTTTTTTATAAAAAAATGAGAATATTATATTAAAATTCCACGCTTGGTCTTGGAAAATACCTAGAAGATAAGATGCATATATGCTTCCATAGACTTGTCCTCCAAGGAGAGAAGAATAGTAAGATCAAAAGGAATACTAAAGAACACAAAAGAGTCCATATGACATGTATACACCTTGCAGAAGCATCCTAATAGAATCCAAATTTTACATTGGGAAGTCATTAAATAGTAGTGGAATGTCCTCATCTAGAGCTCGATTAAGGCCAGAATGCAGGCTTCTTATGTACCTATTGTTAACACTTGGTCCTAATGGCTAATATTTTTTGGCCTAAAGTCGATCCTTCAAGTCTATAATGTTCTAAATAAGGGCATCCAGTTCGTCCTCTTAGCAAGCCATTTTGCACTTTAAATCCTTAATTTCTTCCAAAAGCAGAGAAATAGTTTTCCATTGGTCCTGGATTTTTATGATGGTTTGAAGAATTTCCAACTGTAGGGGATCACCAGAATGTCTTCTACCAAGACACTTAGACTGAACACCTACCGAGCACCTTTGTTGTTGTAGGAGGTCACTTCTAGAAGGAAGAGAGTGGACATAGTGAAAATTTCGAAAGGAATGGGATTCAAGAAAGCGATACAGGGAAAGTGAGAAAGGCGTAGGAAGCACATCTTCTTGCAGGTTCCTCTTCTCAGAGCACTAAATCTACCAACATAGTTATTTACTTACGTCTTTCTAATTTATTATGCATGCATATCATTGGTAAAGAAATGATCAATATCTGATATACAACATGCACATTCATCAATTATCGTAACTAATTTTCCATTTACATCTTGAAATAAATTTTCGATACTTGAACAATGATGCAAGATTATTGTGAAACATCCAAATATTCACAAGTAAATTTTTCGTACTGCTTGCATGTTGCAACTTTTCTCTTCCATGACCCTTGACGTTCACAAATAATTTTTTTAGGAAGAAAACGTTTCTCGGGAAACAACTAGTTGACAACTATTCATTTGCAGTTTGATGGGCATCAGTATTGCAACAAAAATGTTGTAACTCCCAAGGCTACGAACTTTACTTATCAATCCATATTTCATACAAACTTAAGAGGTGTTGGCACTGTGTGTGCAACATGGATTATGTTCTTTTTCTGCTGATTTGATGCAATGAAGTGAATCAAGATGCACAAAGACGACTATGCTACGAGAAATGTTTGGAAGATCCAATAAATGAAAAAAAAATAAAACTATCTTAACTTGCAAGAAACGAATGGCTCCAGACATAAGATGAATGACAAAATTCCACCAAATACTAGTAACCAAGGAAACATTCTAGTTCTTTCCAACATGTTTTATCTTCCGTCACGTCGTAGTGGATAGGAGCTTGGTAGCTCCCGGTAGGACACCAGAGAATTGGGAAATGGAACTTTAAACCTATCCACCAAGCTTTGTATTTCAATAGAGAACTGGCATAGAAATACACTCTATTATGTGTCAAACATAAGGGCATCCTAATGGAAATCTTTGTTGAAGATGCTTTAGAAGAGCATTCCATATGTATTGTGTAATCAACATAGTGTTACAGGTTTCGGCTCGCGCTACCTCTTGGTACTCCATAACAGTTAACTGTTGGTTATGTAGCATAGTCGTTACATCCCCTGGGTCCATCCTCAATAGGTGATGGTCATCACGAACCAGCCTTGTGAGAGGATATTGTTCCCCGATTACTATATTTCATGCTTCCTCCTATGTCGAATAAAAAATTTGAGTTGTATTCCATTGAAATAGATTGTTTATATAAGAAATTAAGGCCCTTAGATGAATATCTACCACAAATGAATTAGGGTTCCACCTTGAGTCGTTTGGTAAGATAGAAGTGAAAATATAAAATTCACAAAGAAGGTTTTATTATGAATTATCGACATTGAAATACATGCCCATGAAATCCTAAGGTTATGAGATCCCATGAGGTTTATCTACTATGATCTGCTACAGCTTCAAAATTACCCAATTCTCATGCAAATAGACATAGTAGATTCTTGAAGGAATTTGGGGGGTAAGCCCATGCATTACTAAGTCGACCACTATCACCTCAAGTTCGTCTTCTTTTAAGGATTTTTTCTTCCACTTCTTGATCTCAACACCCCACTTGGCTTATTGAAGTAGGTACATGGTGAACCACCTTTTCCTCATATTTTCAATCACCTTCATGTGGGTTTATTTATCATTTATCCCAAGCTCAAACAAGTCATCCCTATTTCGCCACTGTGGCAAATTTTTAATTGCATAAAGACATAAATGTTTGTAAGGATATCATCAAGAATACTATTGATGAGGTGTTGGGCCTCTATCATGCACTCCTAGGAGTACTTATTAGCCATAACCTCAAGCCATTTATCCTCATCAATAGCCTTCAAAGTGTCCATATTTTTATGTTTTAGCCTAAATGTTTGTAGTCGACATTTTAAGTTCTGATTTTGTAGCATAAGTCTCTTGTTTTTCTTTAACAATGTTTTATAAGTGAGTCTTCAAAATTTAAAGTGCTTAGGCATGATGACCTTACCTTTTGATCTTAATTTATTCAACCTATCATCGGCAATCCCCATTTGAAACTACATGTCTCCTCCTGTAGTGGGTAGTCACTTTGACTCTGAAGTGAGAAATGTTCAACACCAGTGTGACCCATGTCCATATATATTAGCTCAAATTTTGGCTTCAACCCTGATTCATCATCACTCATAACATCAATAAGAGTCTCCTCGAATTTCTTACCTTTTTCCTTCTGAAATGCTTCTGTAGGGTATCATCTCTTAGGGTTTCTATGTGGAGTAGACTCCTCCTTTCCCCTTGTTGCTAATTTATTTTTGAGAGGTATGAAAATGCCCTTGGCTTTAGAAGTCCAATACTGGTCAACTTTTCCTTAACAATAATCTTTATAAGTACTTTATGGAAGAGTTCCAATTCAAGGTTTTTCCTCCTTTGGACAATGAAAACCATTTTAGTCACACACTTCAACAAAAAATAGGGCACGTTCATCGATTTTATTCTGCCCAAATTCATGAGAATATGAATATGGTAATGGAAAACATTGTTAGAGCATCACTTGCATGTAATGAATTTTTGTGCAAAATAAGAAACATCATGTCATACTAGTTGCAATAACTCCATTTTAACTCCCTTCCTTAGGAGAGGTATTGACGTAGGATATTCCATGAAAGGATGTTAGGCTTCATTAGAAATTCTAATGTTCTTATACCATTTTTCACTAGTCATGGGAATCCTAGTACTAGCTGCTAATGTCACTTTTCTCATGGGAATAGTAAGTGTCTGAAGCAGGGATTTGTTGCTATTACAACTCCTAGAAAATTCTAACAAAATTTGAGTATCAAATCTTTCGAATTTCTCCAAAAATAAAATCGATTCGGCCTGAATGAAAATGTCCCATGTAACCTAATTAGCCTTAATGACTTCCACAATATCGAATTATAACCACATTCTATTTCCACCCATCTCAATCTTGAGTCTTGTTTGGGGAGTGTTTCATTGTAGCTTTTGTATTACCATTCCTCTGGTTTCAAATATCAACTATAACCTACCCGATCGATGGTTGAAAAAAAATATGTTGCGATTCCCACATAAATTCTCACAACCTTAGAAATTACCATAAACATGGAAAAATATGTTATATATTTATTCAACATTCCCCAAGTCACCTACGCACACATCATGAAAAGTTTGGGCTTCAAGGTCTCTAACCTTCCTTCCAAGTACCTGGGATCCCCCCTTATAGACTCAACCATCAAACACTCCTCCTGTAGAGACCTTCTCAATAAACTTGTTGGTCACCTTATTCTTCTCAAGTATGTGCTCCACTCTCTACCCATCTATCTTTTATCTATTCTAGCAATTCCCAATTGGGTTTTAAAATGTATAAAAAATATCCAAAGAACCTTCTTATGGTGTGGTAAAAGACTCGAGCAAAAATGGCTACTCATCAAATTGGAAAGTATTTTCCTGACCAAGGAGGAATGAGGCCTAGGTTTACGAGATCTTGAAATTGTTAGGAGAGCCCTGGGTACCAAAATATGGTGGAGATGGGTCAAGTACTCCATGAATCCATGGGCACACCTATGACACATGAAATATGCTAAGGCTCAAGAAAGGCATAATATTTTATGCTGATGGTCTTCTCCGAAGAGCTCTCTAATCTAGAACCTAGAATGGTCCAATAAATCCATAGTTCAATCACACTCCTTTTAGGAGAATTAGGGATTGTCAATACGTGAGGTTTTGGGATGAATCATGGCAAAAATTTCCCAATCTCACCAACAACTACCATGTCCCCATAATTCAAGCTCATGCCTAGAGAGAAGGGAGAACTAAAGTTTGTACTTATTGAAACAAGATAAACTTTGCATCTTCCACAACTTTGCTACATTGAGACACCAAGCAGGGATATTGTAACAACCCCTGGTTGATTTTCCATGTAAATAAAATACGACCAATTTCATGGGACACGTATTCGAAGCTAAACGTTGGGAAAAACACTTTAGTGGGCATCATTTGTGATTAATAATGGCTATGGAAATTGGTAAAGGCATTGACATCTAGGAAAAGAGGAAATACTTGGCATTTATTTATGAAAATAAATGAAAATAAGAGGAAATGAATGTGAAGAGACACACATTTTCATGCAAAGGAAATTACAGGAAAAATGAAAAATGTAGAAAATGGAGGCCTCAATTATAAAAAGGCTTCTAAGGACCAGTTCATAACTTTTATTAGTCTAGCATTTTGTGAATTTATATTTGTTCTCTCATACTCTTGCACACTTACAGAATTCTTGGAGAATGCTTGTAGCACTGTATCATTCACTTGGATTTTGATAAAGAAGGGAAAGGAAAGCAGGGAAGAACAAGGAAACAGTGGGATCAACAACTACAGTTGATTTACCTTACAGGTAACAGGTTAGATGTGTGATTTCCTTGTCGATTTTTGGATGTATGGTATATCCATGTGATTCTATGCTTATGTGTTGACATTGGCATGGACATTTGCCTTGATTAATAATGGTTTTAGCATTTCCTTTCAGTTTCTTGAATAAACATGGTGTTGTGGGTTTCTTCCACTTATTTTTCTGATTGGTGAACAAGTTCCTTATGGCTATAGGTCAAAATAAATGCTCTGGAAGCCTTGGAATAACTTGGGTTGAGTTACTAGTTATTGAAACTGTTAGTTGGGATAAATGCTCTAGAGCCCTTGGTGGGTTGAGTTGCTAGTCCCTAGAACTGCTTTTGGAGCAAACACTTTGGAGCATTGGAATTTTGTGGGTTGACATACTATTACCTGGAATCATGGGCAGGTTGGGTAGAGTCTAATTTGGTTAATGGTAATGATTTATAGACCATAGATGCCGAATCACTGTGATTGAGGATTGAGGTGGTTTGGCCTCTGGAAGCACTAGGTTTTGTTTTGTTTTGGTTTATTCCATGAGATCCCACATTTGTTCTTGGAATATGGCATGGGGGTGGTTGGCTAAAAGAGAAATTTGGTTCAGCCCAATTTATGGTCGAGTGGTACGTGGAATTCCCTGACTTGGTTGGGATTTTCGCATGTTAATATGAGACATTTTCCTATTTTGATCTATGAGAATTTCTATTGATTATGATGATAATGTTATGGTTAATTTTCCATAATTTCTATACTGGTTATTTCTTGGTTTTTTGATGTATTCTATGTATGGATCTTGACATGTTTCGATAAGTTATTGAATGGTTGATAAATGCATGGAATAACAAGGGTTATTGCAGCTAGTTAGAGAGGGATTTTATCCTTCTTCTTGATTCTCACATGATGACCATCAATTTATGACCGTATATGCATTCATGACCTGTAGATTACATGTTTTCCATATGTTTGAAGAAATGTCTAGTGTGTTCTAGGAAGTCTAGGTCAAGTTCCTAATTCAAGTTTGAATGTTTAGATTTGTCATTATGTGAAATATAATTCTAGAAAGTTACCAGAAGATTTGGGTAGTGGTCTGGAAGCCAGCCTAGAAAAGTGTCTCAGATATCAACACCACTGGCATAGAATAGGGGAAACTATGCCATAATCTCATGGAAGCAAGCCTATATGCGGGGTTGGAGGCCTATAACTACACCCTTTCCTTGTTATGCATGTGTATGGAGTGTTAGGTCTGAGAAACAAGGATCTGGCTCAGGGATTGATCATCTGGGGTGTTTATTTAGCTCTTAGGTGTTTTGTAGATATTGTAGGATGTCTAGAAGTGTTAGTGTGTCGGTTCCACTCCCATAAAAGGAACTTGGACGTCAGACCATGTTATAATGACACTCTCCTCGTGCTTACCCTAGAAAGCTATAAATTTTGGTAAATGTGAGAGGGGTGGTTACAAAGATGGAAGTAGTGAAGTTGCTTAGAATCAATAAACAAAAATAAGAAGAAGGAAAATAGAAAGAAAAAAGTGTATAGATATCTTGCGATGGGGATACTGATATGTTGGGGCTTACATAGGTATGAAGCCTAACTCCTATCTTAGCAAGCTCCTTAAACTAATCACGATCCTTTTTGCAAGTATATATGAAATACTGGTTTATGGTTGAAGTTAACCACCTTCCACTAGCTCCTTTCTAGATGCATATTCTTAAAATGGAAGAACCTAAAGAAAAAATGATATGAAGGACCATCATGTTTTTTTTTATGCATACAATAGTAGGAAACCATAGATCAGTTGCTCATCACTTGTGAACTACCACATGGTCTTTGGTGCAAAATGACAACAAGATTCAACAAAACAGACAATGCATGTGCAGACCTGGTCCAAAATCTCAAAACATGGCCTAAAATCCCCTATCAAAGCTAGTTCCTCAACAAACTATTGATACTTGCCCAAAGACTATCGATGTGGACTATTTGGAAAGAATGTAACCAATGTACCTTCAACAATAAGCACAAACCCCTCGATAGCATCTAGATCCTTCTCAACAAAAACCCTGAGGAAACTCTATTCTTAATCAATTAAGGTAACAAGGATCTTCCTCGTCTTCCCTAAGAAAAGGTTATTCTGTGTTGGTGGAAATTAAATAGTGATCACTCCATAATAGGCATTATTCTTCCAAACCCAAGGAAATAGGTTCCAATTCCTAAGCGCCACCTTTAGCACTCCACTACAAACTGAACTTTGACGAGGCCTCAAAGTCTAACCCATGGGAAGCTAGAATCAATGGAGCTATAAGAAATTACAATGGAGAAATCATTGGCTACATTGACGAAGACAAAAATAATGTTGCATAATTGGAAGCCTTGGTCCAAGTATCCTTATTACCCAATTCAAACATCTTCTCCCTCTCACACAAGAGCTCCTTTGCCTTGAGATTAGATGATAGCATGAATACCTTGCCACAATTATAGCTCATCAAGAATCAATTATATTCACCCATGCCAAGCAGAAGGCGAACTCCCTGACTGATGTTCAAGCTAACACAGGGGTACAGGATTGACTTCTATGTACATACTTGCACCTAAACTCCCTTGAAATCTCCACTTTGATCTCTGAGTTTTCAGAGATCACCCTCTGAGATCTAGAGCCAATAGATCATCCACAGATCAATGTTGAGGCACACACTCCAACGGATCTAAGACCATTAACAAATATGAAAGTTTCAATCAGGGGCCAGGATGGAGCCACTCATCCTCTACAAGTGGTGCACCCTCCACCGATTGTTCAAACCTCACCAGCAAGTCACTCTCATTGAAATGAGGTTGATATGTTGATGGAAAGAATCAACCACGCTTTACAATGTAGATACACACAACACCGTAACCCTCCCAAAAGTATAAATGTAAACTTTTGTGGATCTTCTCGAGTCCATATCACTTGCTAAATAAGCAATTGTTTCATCAAAGTTGAAATTTTGTTCATGTCGGCCAAAAACCTTTTTTTTAAGAAATCTAAAAATAAAAATAAAAATTAAATAACTATACAAAACATTTAAATAATGTTTACTCATAAAAAAAAAATTGCACATGAAGAAATTGAATCCCTCTTGGCTTATGTTAGATCCATCAAAATATCATTACTTTTAAAAAACAAAAATAATCAATTGAGCCTTTAATATATCTTATAATCCACTTAATTGCATTGCAATGTTCCTTCCATAGATTTACAAACAAGGTAGTTACTACTCCCACTCATATAGAATGGAAGAACAAGTGCATACCATAATAGACATAAAACTTTGTATGCGTAAGAATATAGAATTTTGGACATTTATTCTTTTTCTCCAATAGTAAAATTTTGGACATTTATTCGTTTTCCTCATAGTAATCAGACATTGTTTAGATCTTAATCTGAAATAAGAAGCAAAAAGTGTACCCACTACACATTTTGTATCAGCGATATTGTATTTTTCTAATACTTTTCCAAGGTGGTGTTGTTGTGATAACCATAATTTTTTACTTTTCCTGTCAAACATAATTCTGCATGCCCACAATCTTCCTTCTTTGTCCTAAATTTAAATTCTTCATTATAAAAACTTAGTTTAATTCTTCTTTTAAAATGTTAATCACGATCTTATAGTGAAGGTGGTGTTGTTGTGATAACCATAATTTTTTTCTTTTCCTGTCAAACATAATTCTGCATGCCCAAAATCTTCCTTCTTTGTCCTAAATTTAAATTCTTCATTATAAAAACTTAGTTTAATTCTTCTTCTAACATGTTAATCACGATCTTATAGTGTTAAGAACATGAGAAACACCCTTGTAGCAAAGGAAGGAGGATGTATTTGAGGATGTTGTTGTGCCTTCCTTCCTCCTGCAAGGTATTAGCAACTCTAGTTTGCTCAGACAATGGCATATAAATAGTAATAGCTAGATTAATTGGTTTTTATGAAATATAGCTCACATTAAGTTTTAGGTTCGTACGACAGTATATAAATAGTTTATATTAAATTAATTGGTTTTTATGAAATTTAATTCACATTAAATTTAAGCTTCATATGATTTATATTTTTTTGAAATGGCAAAATATTTTTGGAAGAATTAAATTATTCAAAAATGGTTTCGAAAACAGTTAGTTTGGAAAATAAAGATTAGTTCACATCAATTCAAAATTTATATTTTATAGGAGTTAACGAGGAAGGTCATTTTGGGAAGAATTAATAGCTCCCAGCATCCCATCTCATTGAATAAATGGTTTTTCTTTCTAACATAGAGGTTAGCCTTTATTTAAAGGCATTTTATTTGTAAAATGAGGTTAGTTTTTATTTAAATTAATTTTAAAAGTAAAAATAAATTATATTTAGGCATAAAATTTTAAATCAAATTAAATAATTTGTTTCTGATAAACCAAAATTTGGTTACTAAATAATTTGTTTTTAAGACCAAAATTTAGTTTTTAGTGAACATTAATCATCATCCTCAACAACAAAGATATCATCCAAAGCCAAAGAATCAAACCAACATAAAAGATATCGTCCAAAGCTAAAGAATCAAACAATTCCGTGTCGTAATCATCCACGTCGACCTCCCAGGGCGCTTGCACAGTGCCATAGCTTGGGTACGCCTAGATCAAACAGGTAATATGGCAGGAGACATTATTGCCCGAGAGAGACTGAATGAAAGTTATCGATAGACAACGAGAACTGCAAAAGAGGATTGTGAGGGATGACCGATGGTATGATTTCATGTTTCAACAGCGGTGTGGGTTAAGTTCCTACAAGTCTAGGGTAAGTCCTTACACGTCTAGGTTAAGTCCTTACGAGCTATAGTGGCCATTCTGGAGAGCGACCACGTATATTAATTCAGAGGGCGAAAAAAATAAATAAATAAAAATCATTATTCACATGGCACAATACAAAGTAAGAATCTTCGCGCCTCTTATATTCTCAAATTTGATTTGTGTCGGAAATTCTTCGGAGTTGTCTACAATGCGACTTTTTGGAGATTCCGGTGACGGAAGAAATGAGGTTAAATCTTGTTTTTTAGTAGTTAAAATGGTTTTTTAACTGCATATTTGGATTCATCGCCCTGAAAAACCCCTGGGAGCCATTGATTGTGCAGAAACTAGCTATCAAACTTGGGATTCCAATGAATTGCTGCCGGATTTTGACCGGAAAAATCCACCAGAAAGGCTTTAAAAAAGTAGCGTTATAGACTACTGCAAATTCTTCTCTTCTGGAAATTTCGTCATATTAATCGCTTTGGAAGGCGAATGGAACTTGAAACCCAAACGGAGATGAATTAAAAAAATGTGAGCTAGTTGCGACATATTCCTCACACCACCGCGTAACTGACTATCGTTCATATATTTATTGTTGTTGATACTGACCGCACCATATTTTCCCTTCGAAGACTGCGGCGCCTGCGTGTTGAATCGTCGTTGTCGGCATCAATTATCAAACTGAGTCCATAGGTACGTCCATTGTGAAAGAGTGACCCCGTTGATTTCATTGAAAGCTTTGGATACGGCCTTCAGATTGATATTCCATTCCAATCTATTGTAGAGTTGGAACGAATATCAAGCTGGTTGAAAGTGCCACGTTATCGAGTTGGATTTGGAAGATCTTGAATGGTTATTCCTTTCACATTAAAATTGGCTTTTTTTTTCAAGGTCTTGGTTTGTGTTCGCATTTTCTTTTATTCAAAGTGTGATTGACTCTATAAATTAAGTCTTGCTGTTTAGTTATGAAAGAGAAGCAGTTCACGTAATTTAGTGAACGTGGTACTTACATTTTAAAAGGAGGCTGATTGTGACGTATTATGTAATCAAAAGTTTTATTTTTTAGAATAAAAAACGCTATTTTTTTAATTAGAAACGAAAAGAGAGTACGACATGTTTTGTAAATTTTTATTAGTTTCTTTATATCATTTATATTTATATCTTAATTGTTTAGATTTTCTCTATATTCATTTATTAACCATTCAACATTGCATATTTTCTTAAAAAAAACATTTAACAAAAATTATAAAGATATTTATATTTATATCTTAATGGTTTAGATTTTTTTATATTCATTTATTAACCACTTAACATTACATATTATTTATAAAAAAACATTTAACAAACAAAATTACAACGAGATTTTGTGTCAAAATATCATACTACAAATATTTTCTTACTTGGATACAATTCACACTTATTGGAAAACAACATTCTCAATAAGAAGAACAATACATTTCTCTCATTAACTTTCACACAATCTCTTATTAGAGAAATAGGGGTTTTTTTTTTTTTTTTTGTAATCTAGGTTTTTTGTTTTTTTTTTCCAACCTGGAATTTACAAACATTTGCAACATGTTGATATCCATATAAAGGAACAACCATGCACTAGAATGCATGGTTGGCCAACCTTGGGAACCATCGGTCTACTAGAATTTCCTTTTTGTACATGCTTCATTCAACCATCCTTGAACCACATATTTTCAAAATTGTAATTGTACCTTTAACTCCCCTACATCGACATCATCATCATCCTAGGTTTTCTCACCTTATCCCTAACTATGCTTTGGGTTTTGTCTTACCTATAACCATACTATTGATGCCCCTACACCACATTCTCAAGGAACAAAAAATCTCTACAAAAGTCCTTGTGCATAGGTTCCCCACCCCTCACAAACTTGTGTTTCTTAATCATATCCTCAGATGGTTTCTACTTACAATGAAAAATGAATTAAGTGGTTTTATATGACACAAGCAATCAAACAAAGTGTTTTATAGTTGGCTACAAACTTTCCTTTGTCATGTGGTTTCTCAATGCATGAGGTTACACATAGTCTCATTAGGCTTATGTTTTGACTTACGTACATATCGCTCTCATATTCCATAATTGGAGATACTAAACACATAATGAAATATACTCTTTGGATCAATACATCATGTCAAAGATAACACCATAGAATTTCTTATAAATATGGTGTATGACTCAAACCATAATACTCACAAAATTTTAGCTTTGATCATCATTATCTGTTCCCTAATCAATTGCAACTCTAATAAATGAGTAATCGCTTCTCCATGGGTTCTAATATCTCTATGGTTTGTTGTCTCACGATTCCTGAAGTCTGCCACTACTAAAATAGAATGAATATTTTCCGCCACATAGGCTTCACTTCAAGTCTCTTCTTTTATTCCTTGATTTAGTGCATAAAATGAAGCCTATTTTTCAATGGATACTTTTATTTCACACTTGATTTAATTTGCTATTCTATTATTCTTTATTATTTGGAAATCGTTGAATAAAAGCTTTCTCTCGAAGATTGCATATCTAAATTTTCTTGAAATATGCTTGTGCACCCATAGCTCCTTTTGTTCTTATTTTCTTGGTGCTTTTAAGGATATTTTTGGATTTACACATCCTGCACATAATATATTGCAATAATAATTGTGCCCCCCTTCTTTTTCTGCACACCTCAACCATATGTGTTTTGTTCTACACATTATCATAAGGGCAATGATCGAATAACTCATTGAAATTTCATCCATATTGACATCTCCTGTCATTCCTTCTGTTTGACCTCGACCAAGGAGTGTGGATTCCTATCTGATGTAAGCACCTTAATATTTAGTAGTGCATATGTTACATTTAATGGCACCCTAGAAAATGCTTATTTTCTACAACAATATATGTGTGCTAGTTTCTCACTTACATCAATCCATCATCCTAAAATCCCTAGGAGCATTTATCTATGGGAAGATTTATCTAGCACGATAGGTCCCATTGACCCTCTAAATATTGAGTAAATCTTTATTGCCATAAAAATTTGACAATTCATCTAAAAAATTGTGTCTCACTTTGCAAGGGTTACAAGCTTCTTGCAATCCAATTCACTCTTCTAAATTAGGGATTATTCATACTCAAATTACTTGCATACTATTTTATTCTATAATGAGAATAATAATATTTTGGTGTTCTAAATCTGCAATCACACCTTAGGAAAAATTAGAATGACCTAGTTTCTAGTGTGTGCCCTCCCTCCGTCCTCAACATTAGTCGTGATTTTTCTAGGCAGGCCTTTCACATAGATCGATAGATGCATAGATACAAAAATAATTCTCCTCTTCATGATACGATGATGTACGAACCACATAAAAACATTATAGGCTCACTCACGCTATATAAATCACTTAAAAAAATACTCTCTCCATGACCTTGTGTCCGCCTCTAATTTAAACCTACTCTAATGCCAAATTAGTAATATATAAATAAAAAAATATCAAAATTCTCTTGAAAAGAGATTTCTTTTTATATCGAATCTATTTCCAAACACATGAATGAATCACATATTTATAGTAGTTAGAAAACTTACTAAAACATGGAGATAATGACTACTACATGAATACAACACACAGTTGTTGGTAAACAACGGTCTCTATAAGAATGCATTTCAACATCAGTGCATTGAAACAATCTATTTCTCCCATTAACTCTAACAGGTAAATATACACTTAGCATGATGTGTTATATTATTATTACCTATCAATTAACTATTATGTATTATATTTGTGTTTGTTATAAATACTAAGCAATTCATTTATTGAAATTAATAGCGTTAGAAAATCAATTAATTTTAATAAACATGATTATATTGTTAGGATAATTAATAATTATTATGGAATTGTATGAGCATGAAATCTAAGATTTGCACAAGTATGAGAGAAAGTGGCTACAAGATTCACACCTTTTTAAACAATAAGATGAACCAATTACAATTGTTTGTACCTAATAAGCTTAGTTGCATAATTTTCTAAGTGTGGTAAACATTTACATGCATCATTAAACTGCAAAAGTTTATACAACATATTTGATGTGATCTACATCACATGAAATACAACATTATTTAAAACATATAAAAAAAAAAAAAAAATCTTAAATATTTATTTTTTTCTTTGCTTAACCATGTTTCTAAACTTCATATAATGTATTCCATTTTAAAACTAATAAATCAAGCCCTACTAATGACACTTACATCAAATCATCAAATGTGTCCAATTATACTTGTGTTCTTACTACACCCTTTATAATGTTTTATCACGAGAATTCCCTTTCACATGCATTTGTGCTTCCATAAATAGTAAGTATTTCCTACCATAACCAGGACATTGGAAAATTTGTATGTAACTATGTGACACAAAAGGCCATCCAATAATCTTACATGGAGTATTAAAAATTGAATGCAACTCTCTTAGACAAGCTTCAAAATCAATTAATTCCTTGTTTTCCTTTGTCTCACATAAAGTATATTGCAAGTCATGAAAAACATTTTCAAGCTAATGCTTTGAATTCTCTTATATTCCACTAAAATCATGTAAATAATTTCAAATAATAAAGAACCTTACATAGTCGAAGAAGTAAAGATCAAGGAACCTTCCATTCAAACTCTCTATAAGTTCTTGAGCATATCCTTTTGCAACTTGTCTACCCTTTCTAGTGAACCATCTATGCAAGGTTTCCATGGTTCTTTCTGTGTATCAACATAATAACCATATGCATGTGGAATCACTACAAATCATAAGTCATGTCTATGAATAAGTCTTGCTTTATTAGGAATTTCTAGATAGTAAAATATAGAGGTATTTAAAAATTTAGATAAGTAGCATGTGCCATCTACAAATCCGTCACTTCATATGAACACATAACACGTAACATGTACATGTATGCTTTCATATGAACATGTAACATCGACATACTCATCCTGAAATTGCTTACTGAAATTTCTAAGTTCACACATTACATCTGCAAGCATATGTAAGAAAAAATAAATTGTAAATGTTCTTGTCTTATCACACCATGAGTCATTCCTTTCATTCTTCCACCATGTCAATATAGAAAGCATCAATAAGCAAGCCTCTCCATGAATTGTACTCCTGAAAGGAATTTAACTCCATGTATTTGAAGAGCTTGAAGAGTTTAAGTTACACAAGTTCTTGTAATGCAATGGGATGAATATATTTTTAATAGAATTTGTCACCTATGATATACCTTGTTTCCTATTTTCTCAACAAACAATAATTCAAATATTCTTTTAGAATCATTTGATGTAGCCAAGCTTCCATGATAAGAAAGAAAATGAATACCTATAAGATTGGGTACATTTTTTTCAGAAAAATAACAAAGCCATTTCATTGCCAACCATTGATGAAGAACTAGTTGTGGAAAATGCTATCAATATTTTATTTGAAAGGTTGCTTACTTCCTTTAAATTATCGATTGTTTCATATGTCATTTCCCTTCTTCCCTTACAAAGAGCTTTAAAATTGTGGAATTGGAGGTAACTATCAATATTTTATTTGAAAGGACACTTCATTTAAATTATCTATTGTTTCATATGTTGTTTTACCTTTTCCATCACAAACATTTATGACCTTTTAAAATTTTGAAATTGTAGGCAACAAACCTTTACATTCTATAAATGTCATGTAAACCATAAGATATTTCTCAACACTATAATTTATACTTGAATTGAGCACTAATGAAAAGAAAAGGACTATCCAACATTCTTATAGTGTGAATGGTTTTTCGAGATGTACCTGAGGTGATCGGAAGAACGGATGAGCGCGGGGAGGTCACGGGCACAGAGAACCTGCTAGGGTTTCTGAACAATCCCTGCGACGGCAGGCTGCAGACTGCGCTAGACAGATCTGACAGGTGCATCACGCGTCGAGCCTAAGGACTGGGCGCTCAGCAGGGATGGCTTCCCCCTCTGGGGCGGAAGTGGACGGACCGCCAACGGAAAAAAGCCAGCAAGGACCCGAGGTGAGAACCAATGAGGACCAGAATACGGATAGATCAGAGGCGGAGAAATCACTGAAGATCAACGACGATCAAGAACAAAATGGAAATCCAAAGGTAAGTTCCTCTACATGTAAGCATGTTGCTGCTCACAGGCCTGAAGTAGAACTACCTAGTCATCGTATCAATGCAAGAATCCAATATATGAGAGACCATGCCCTCATAAGAAAATTTATTGGGCTCTGGCCGCTTGAAAAAGCTCTGAGAAACTGGATTAATGTAGTATGGCGTCCTAAGGGAGAAATAACTCTACTTCTAGGGCCAAAAGGTTTTTTCACAGCTATCTTTAACTGTCTAGAAGATAGAAACAGAGTATTCGAAGGAGGGCCATACTTCTTCAACTCTGCTGGGCTATTCCTGAGGGAATGGGTCGCTCGCTTTAACCCAGATAAGGAAGATCTCAGTTATGCACCAGTTTGGATAAGATTGTATTCCTTGCCCTGGGAATATTGGGGGGAGGACTCCCTCAAATCTATAGGATCTACTCTCGGCGACTTTGTTAAGGTAGCAGAAGAAACTAAGGCAGTTCGACATACTACCTATGCTTCATATGCAAGAATCTGTGTTTATATGGATTTGAAGCAACCGTTGCCGGATACGTTGAGGCTCTTCCATGAGGATCAGGATTGGATCCAGGTTATTGACTATGAACATGTGCCCTTCCGTTGCAGAAAATGTCACGTCATAGGACATCTTTTCCGAGATTGCCCTCTGAATATCAAGCCCCCCACCCAGAATAGTCAAGCACAACAATCCCAGGACGGATTCACCAAGGTTCCAAATAGAAGAAGAGGCAACAAAAAACCCATGAATCCCCCCAAGCGGATGCCAGAAGACAAATCCAAACCTTCTACCAGTAATAGCTTTGGTGCCCTAGCTACATCAGAAGATTAGGGAGAAGAAGCGGTGGAAAAAAACACAAAGCCAGCGCCTAAGTCAACAGCGCGAAAAGAACCACTTGAAAGCAGACAGAAAGAAGCAAACTCGGAACCTTGGAATAACCCAGCAATGGAAGTCGATAACATTACCTTCAGTCAGGAAAAAGGCAAAGAAGTCGAAGAAAGCACACAAGAACCAGAAATAATGGAAGAGGACGGGGAAACCATAGATATCGGGGAGCTTGACATCCTAGGCCTTGAACAGGCCTGCAAAACAGGTAAATTAGACAAAATTACCGACACGCAGGTCGACAATCTAGTAGAAGTGCTAAATAAAGCTCAGAAGAAATATTCCTTAGGAGTGCAAAAAGGAAGCCAATGGGATGGAAAATTCTGCTCGAAGGACAGTTAAAAAAGAGGCCGCAAATCCACTCTCGAAAGAACCATCAAGATAGGTGAAATCTTGGTCGAGTCAGGCAGGTATGCCAAACTCACCAAGTATTACAATTCCCACCCCAAATTATCTCAATGAAGCTAATATCTTGGAACATCAGAGGGCTAAATGGCCCCAGGAAAAGGAAACTTCTAAAAAATCTGATAATGGAAGAAAAACCTACCATTTTATTCTTACAAGAAACAAAATGTAATATGACATTTTTGGAAAAAAATGCAGCAAAAGGTTGGCCAGGTGCCCAAATCACAGTGGTGGAAGCGCAAGGAGCTTCAGGAGGACTCGCCATATTATGGGATGCCAATAAAATCGAATTGCAAAATATTCATGCCAACAAACACTTCATTCAAGCAATCTTTCATCTCCTAGGCACGAATATACATGGACATATCACAAATGTCTATTTCCCCCAAGAATCTCAGCAGAAGGCAGCGATTCTTGAGACAATCTCACATCTCAACTATGATAGACCTCATCCTCTCTGGGTGGCAGGAGGGGACTTTAATATGATCGCATCTCTAGAAGAGAAGCAAGGAGGCAGATGCAGGATCAACAGAGATGGTTCTATTCTCAAAGATTTTATCAACAGCAACAGGATGATTGATGTATCCACCTCCAATGGCTTATTTACCTGGACCAACAAGAGAGTTCAGCCAATGCAAATCGCCTCCAGACTGGACAGATTTCTAATTTCTGACAATGCCATACACACAGGAGGAGAGTTCTTAGCCCACATTGTCCCTTTCTCCGGATCAGATCACTGGCCAATTGCATTACATTGGAATCGTCCTGGTACAAATGTTAACAGGCCTTTTCGATTCGAAGCTTTCTGGCTAGCGCATCCAGAATTCAATGAATTCATCCAATCAACTTGGCAACAATGCAACCCAACAGCGCCTACAAAAATGGAAAAATTCCAAATGAAACTAAAAATACTCAAAGGAGAGATAAAACAATGGAACAAGACCACCTTTGGTAATATACTTAAGGAGAAGGCAATCCTCATCCAAGCGATTAAACAGATCCAACAAAAAATCATTATGGAAGGAAGAACAAAAGAATTAATGCACAAAGAACAGCAAGCGGAACAAAAGTTACTAGAACGTGATCTGCAAGAGGAAATTTTATGGCGCCAGAAATCCCGCATTCGCTGGCTAAAGGAGGGAGAGAAGAATACTAAGTTCTTCCATGAAACCACAGTGCAAAGGCGAATGCACAATCATATCTCTCAACTAAACAATGCACAGGGGGAGACAATTGAAACTCAGGAGGGTATAGAAAAGGAGTTCTTACAATATTTCAAGGCAATGTCACAGGAACCTAATATAGACCGATCAGAGGAGATCGACAAAATCGCCTCCAATATCCCTCACTTGATAACAGAGGACCATAATACCCTGCTTCTCAAGCCCATCAGTCTATAAGAGGTTGAAATGGCTGCACACGCTCTAAAGGCAGGCAAAGCCCCGGGTCTTGACGGATTTACATCTAACTTCTTCCATCATTTCTGGGAGTTGATTAAATGGGAAGTCTGGCAAATAGTTGAAGAGTCCCGATCCATGAGGTGGATGTATCCTGGATTGAATTCAACATTCATAGCACTTATTCCAAAATCTGCAAGCTCCAATTCTCCAGAAAAATTCAGACCCATTGCCCTGTGCAATATCATTTATAAAATAGTTTCTAAGGTAGTAGCGCTTCAACTGAAGCCACTGCTACCACTAATCATTTCACCAGAACAATCAGGTTATGTTGAGGGGAGACAAATTACAGATGGGATCATTCTTACCCACGAAATCATTCACTCCCTCAAGCAAACGAAAAAGCCAGGTATGCTTCTCAAAATTGATTTATCTAAAGCATTTGATAGCATTTGTTGGGAATACATGCAAAAGATCTTAAAAGCTTTTGGGTTTGCTGCGGCTTGGATTCGATGGATAAGCAGCCTCATCTCTTCCACTTTCTTCTCCATCCTTGTAAATGGTATTCCTTCCTCCACCTTTCACCCATCAAGAGGCATCCGCCAAGGTGACCCTCTTTCCCCCTTTCTATTTGTAATTATGGCAGAAGGTTTAGGTCGTAGTATCAAAGCCGCACTTTCAAATGGCAACCTCAAAGGCATTTCGACTCATCAAGCTCCTACTTCCACCCATCAGCAATTTGTTGATGACAACTTGATATTTGGGCACTCCTCAGTTCAAGAAGCTCGATCCTTAAACTACATTCTTGACACCTTCTCCAAAGCCTCTGGCACCCTTATAAATAAAGGGAAATCCCAAATCTTCTTTTTTAATACCCCTCCCCTTACCCAAAGAGCCATAGCGCGCATCATAGGATTTTTTGTTGCTTCCTTACCTTCCAAATACTTGGGTGCCCCTCTTATAGATTCAGCCCTAAAACACTCATCCTGGACCAACTTGCTTGAAAAACTGGAAGCAAAATTATCCCACTGGACTCACAGAGCTCTGAATATGGCAAGCACGATTGTGCTCATCAAAGCAGTACTTCAATCCATGCCGCTGTATCTTTTTTCCATAATGGCAGCGCCAAAGTGGGTGTTGAAAGCAATCAGACAACTACAACGAAATTTCATTTGGGGTAATTCGGGACCTAACAGGAAATGGGCATTAGTGAAATGGGAAAAAGCTTGCACTCCTAAATTTGCAGGGGGAATAGGGCTCAGAGATCCAGAACACAGTAACACAATCATGGGAGCGAAGATTTGGTGGAGATGGCTAACCTTCCCAAACTCTCCTTGGGCACGTCTATGGAGCGCCAAATACGCCAGCAACTTACCTCTGGAGGAGATAATTAGAATGACGGAATTGAGCAAGGGATCAGCAATCTGGAATTCCGCAATAAAACACAGAGAACTAATTCAAGATAACAGTTTCTGGGAGATAAACGAAGGCAGCCTGGCACGATTTTGGACAGACTCCTGGCAGCAATTTCCACCTGTGAAAACATTGATCCAAGGACTTCAAGATCAAGACATAAATCAAAGGGACAAGGTCAACAAATTCTGGGAACCCAACCTGAATTCAGAGCACAGGGAATGGAAAACAATCAATCACATTGTCCCAGAAAGCACGGAGGCCACCAGGCTTGCTCTCACAGAGGAACTAAAGAAACGAAGAATTCTCAAGGAAGCAGGGGCGGACAAACTAAGATGGGGATACGAAGAGAAAGGCATATTCACAGCTAAGGAGGCGTACAAAATCATCTTAAAAGATCGACTCAACAAGGATAAAGCTTGGGAGAAAATATGGAATCCAATAATATGGCCAAAAATTTCAACCTTCCTATGGCTTCTGGCTCATAACAGAATACTCTCATGGGACAATCTTCGCAAACGGAAATTTGCTGGCCCCTCAATATGCCTCAACTGCAGAATGGAGGAGGAAGCCGCTGTTCATTTGATGCTAAATTGTCCTCTGAGCAAGCGCATATGGGAAAAAGTCTCATTCAGAAGCAAAGATGGAAGGGAGCAGGGAGATGTACTCAACACGCTATGAAATTGGCCCCCAACGCCTTATCAAAGCAAAATTCTCAACACTCTTTGGCAAAATGTCCCAGGGAGAGTGCTGTGGAATTTATGGAAAGAGCGAAATCGGAGGATATTCAAAGATCAAGTACTCCAGCTGGAACAAGTATGGAAAATCATTCACACCAACATACAAGAAACTCTGTCTACTAAACAATGGGTCTCAGACGACTTTCCCACCAATACACAGGAACAACATATTTGGAGCAATTGGCAAATCAACATTCGTGCACCTCAAACTTCTCAAGCCAGCTCGAACATCAAACAAGTTTCTCCATCCAGGTGGACTCCCCCTCCTCTCAATACATATATGCTCAACTTTGATGGAGCATCGAAAGGTAACCCAGACAACACAGGCTATGGAGGTGCTATAAGAAATTCCCAGGGACAACCACTCAAAATCTATTATGGCTCAATAGGCTAGAACACTAATAATGCAGCAGAATTGGAGGGCCTCTGGAGAGGCCTTAATCTAGCATACATTCAAAACCTGACTCCTCTCATAGTGGAAGGAGATTCTCAAATCATAATAAATATGCTCACAAAAATCCAACAAGGCAAGGAGGTCCAGAATGTGAGTAACAGTTGGAGATTAGCTACCAGATTAGAGACACTCCAAGTTTGGCTCCGAAATCACAATGCAATCTCATTCAAACATATCAGGAGGGAAGGAAACAAATTAGCTGATTTCCTAGCTAATTTAGGAGTAGTCAAAGGCGAAGAATTTTACGAAGGATCATTGCAGGGCTCTGCCTCAGAATCTGAAATTAATTCCTTCAATAACATCCTTATCAATGATCTACAAAACAGAGATGAGGACCCCCCGGCTACGGGTGAATGTTATGATAATAGTGAAATAAATGAGACGCCACGCAGGACGACGGAGGGCAGGTGTCCCGATCCTGGCAGCAGCACTCATCATGAGTTATATTAATCACAGGCAGCCGAAGGAGCACGGCATTAACTGCGCTTTAATGGAGTATTGGGTTCAGGACAGACGCCTTGGTTTTAACAGGAGGATGGAGGATGGAGGTCAGGTATTCCATCAGATTCATGCTTTGGTTCCGGGAGATAGTGTTTGGCGTTTGAGAGGACAGAGGAATTGTTCAGGGGCGCATTCTGGCAACATAGACCATAGGCAATAGCCCTGGTGCGTCCCTCAGTGGTGGCTTGTAGTGCTTTTATCCTTGCGACATTGCATTGGGAATATGGCCTCAAGATATAGAGCCTCATTGTGTCGTGGGAGCCATCAAGGACAGAGGAGTGGGGCTGGCAGAAGAGGGAATCGCAGCCCGCAGAGAATTTCACCCCTCAGTTGTGCTTCCCCTGCATCGATTGGAACAGGGGACTCTGACCAATCCATCAACCACTCGGTGCAGACAGCAAGGTTTCGATACCGTCATAGAACTTCCAGGGCAATTATTACGATGCTTGTCACAGTCATTTTCAAGGAAGAGGAAGAGATGGAGGGCTCTCTGGCGAAGGACTCCTCAGCGGAAGGCTCTGAAACCGAACATTCTCCTGATAATTCGAATGTTTCTTCGCCCAATTGGGGAAAGGAGGATAGCTCCTATTCCCCATCTTCACCAACAAAATTGGCTGAAGAAAGCTCTCCAGCACACACTGAAGAACAAATTGAGGCCAGGGCGGAGATGGGCAGCATGCTGGACCTGAACAAGCCCATAATTATGCCCGAGGTGCAGACAATTGTCACAGACAGGGCAGAAGCCACCACCTCAGCCTCTCCACAGCAAACAAAGCCCAAGCTGCCCGAATTTTACTATGAAAATACTCTCTATCCAAAATTGCCCCCAGGCATGAAGCTGGAGGACGTCCCGATGGGCATGGAAATCTCCTGGGAACCTCTGGACGAATTCAAAGAGTACAAGCCGGAGAAAGACAAGTAATCCATGTTCTATGTCAATTTTGGAAGGTATGCTTGTAACCTGTCTTCGTCTTTGATTTTTGTGGTTGTTTCAATGATTATGGTCATGGTCGAAGATCTAGTCACAGTCGAAAGTCGGTTTGGGTCGCTTAATATGGCAACAGACGCTGTTCTGTCGGTGGGTTTGGGTCGGTCGAGCCCAGTATGGACATAGTTTTGTTATGGACGCAGCTACGGCTCAAACAGCACGCACCACAATTTTGTTATGGACGCAGCTACGACAGTTTTGTTATGGACGCAGCACAGCACCTATTTGAAAAACTTTTGTATCAAGGTTGCAGCCCCGATTTTGAGAAAAGGAAATCCGGCGGCAAAAGCTTGTTCTGAATTGATCTCTCATCACACATCACTCAGGAAATACTCCATTTTGTATGAATCTTTTTGCTCATGAACTCTTCTTACTGCTCTATTGTAAGAGGCGTTAGCCTCAGGGGTTCTATCTGTTTTGTTGCAAGTTTGATAGAGAGCTGCCAGCATCTTGGGCGCTCTCAGAGGTTTTGCCCTCTTGTAAATACTTTTTCTCTTTTTTAATACAAATAGATTAGCCTTTGCGTAGAAAAAAAAAAACATTCTTATAGTGTGAACCATTTCAAGATACTTAGATATAACAAACAAGAATTCTTTTGTACACGTTTGATTTGTGATATGATGTGTATTCTTTACTCTTTGGCAGTTATGGTGTTTGTACAAACATTGGAAATGAGAAAAGAGATTCATATTGTGAGAGAGGTAAATCTTATTTCTCAATATCATAAACTAATTTCATCATTGTGATGAGTCTTTCCTTCATGGTTTAGTCAATGCATGATATGTATCATGTAATGGTTTTTTTTCCTTTCATTTCGATATCTCCATTTTTCTAACGAAGTTTTACGGATATTTGAATTAGCATGAATAACTAGTGAATCATGTTATAAGGTAGACCAAGCAATCCCAATCCCCATGGTCTATCAAACTAGTCTGCTTCATCATAATATATTTGATAATCATTTTTCCTTCATGAATTCTCTCTCTCGACCACTTATACTTAATTTCCCTTTCCTCATTAAACTCTCTTTCTATTTTTAGTATTTTTTCTTTTGTTTGTCAATCTCTCCCCCATTGAAATTCTTCAATACATTCTTCATTATCTCATAACATATCTAAATATTCATTGAAGTCATAATTATGATTCTTAGTATGAGGAAATGAAAACATGTGATGTAGTAGAAAATTAACAAATATTTTTAATTAAATATTGACTATTTTTTCTTTCAGACATTTTTCAATATAATACTTATATAATAAATAGCAGAAAAATAATGAGATATTGGATATTAAGTTTTTTATAAAAAAATGAGAATATTATATTAAAATTCCACGCTTGGTCCTGGAAAATACCTAGAAGATAATATGCATATATGCTTCCATAGACTTGTCCTCCCAGGAGAGAAGAATAGTAAGATCAAAAGGAATACTAAAGAACACAAAAGAGTCCATATGACATGTATACACCTTGCAGAAGCATCCTAATAGAATCCAAATTTTACATTGGGAAGTCATTAAATAGTAGTGGAATGTCCTCATCTAGAGCTCGATTAAGGCCAGAATGCACGCTTCTTATGTACCTATTGTTAACACTTGGTCCTAATGGCTAATATTTTTTGGCCTAAAGTCGATGCTTCAAGTCTATAATGTTCTAAATAAGGGCATCCAGTTCGTCCTCTTAGCAAGCCATTTTGCACTTTAAATCCTTAATTTCTTCCAAAAGCAGAGAAATAGTTTTCCATTGGTCCTGGATTTTTATGATGGTTTCAAGAATTTCCAACTGTAGGGGATCACCAGAATGTCTTCTACCAAGACACTTAGACCGAACACCTACCGAGCACCTTTGTTGTTGTAGGAGGTCACTTCTAGAAGGAAGAGAGTGGACATAGTGAAAATTTCGAAGGGAATGGGATTCAAGAAAGCGATACAGGGAAAGTGAGAAAGGCGTAGGAAGCACATCTTCTTGCAGGTTCCTCTTCTCAGAGCACTAAATCTACCAACATAGTTATTTACTTACGTCTTTCTAATTTATTATGCATGCATATCATTGGTAAAGAAATGATCAATATCTGATATACAACATGCACATTCATCAATTATCGTAACTAATTTTCCATTTACATCTTGAAATAAATTTTCTATACTTGAACAATGATGCAAGATTATTGTGAAACATCCAAATATTCACAAGTAAATTTTTCGTACTGCTTGCATGTTGCAACTTTTCTCTTCCATGACCCTTGACGTTCACAAATAATTTTTTTAGGAAAAAAACTTTTCTTGGGAAACAACTAGTTGACAACTATTCATTTGCAGTTTGATGGGCATCAGTATTGCAACAAAAATGTTGTAACTCTCAAGGCTACGAACTTTACTTATCAATCCATATTTCATACAAACTTAAGAAGTGTTGGCACTTTGTGTGCAACATGGATTATGTTCTTTTTCTGCTGATTTGATGCAATGAAGTGAATCAAGATGCACAAAGACGACTATGCTACGAGAAATGTTTGGAAGATCCAATAAATGAAAAAAAAATAAAACTATCTTAACTTGCAAGAAACGAAATTACTAAAGTGAATACTATTCTACTTGCAAGAAACCAATCAAATGCTCAATAACGATAAAGGTATAATAAGAAAAATTTCCGTAAAAATCACATGATAAGAGTTTTGTTGACACATTTTGAACCACCGAATGTGGTTCATCGTTAGGACAAGATGGAGAATTAGATCTTGGAATTAATCCATAGTCATTGGTATGCCTTGGTAAGGGAGCGATTGGGGTTTTAGGTTAGTGAAAAAGAGAGTTATCTCAGGGCTTGGACCCCTGAAGCGGTTGGGTTGCTCCTAGAGGTCCTGTAACACCTGAGGGAAGTCACTAAGGTCTAAAGTTGTCGTCTCCATTTCCTTAATGTCATATAGGATGTTGAGTCTTATCATAGTGACCCTCAACTCATGTTTACCCTCAGTAAACCGACGAAAGTGGGTAAATGTGGGAGGAGGTGGTTACAACTCACATGTTTACAGGGAAAGAAATCAAGAAGCAAACAAACTCTCTAAAAAGGGCTTGGCATTGGATGGAGACCTGTGGGTAATGAGTGAGACACAAAGTAATGATTATTTTCAGTTTTATCACAACCATATATGGACGGTTTGCTTGTTGATGAAACCTTTAGAAGTGTTCAGTCCTTATTTTTGGTTCTTAATATTAGTTACTTATGTATTTGTGCGACATTTACTTGTACTCTTTCAATGTAAGACATATGATGTTTCACGATCCAGTTATGAATATATATGATATGAGAGCACAAAATCCTTTTGTGGTTTACAAAATCATATTAAGTTCCATGTGGATACTTTCTCTTATAATTTTTTTTCTGTTAAAAGACGTACAGATTGAACTCCCTGAATACTCTCTTCTATAATTTTTTGGTTAAAAGATGTACAGATTAAACATTGTTTTTTCATAAACAATTAAGAATGGAGTCTTTACTCTTCTTATAACTTCCGACCAACAAATTTTAGATCTTTAAATCCCATAATAATACCTTTGTTTTACACAAAGTATAGGCAAAACACAATTTCAATTGCTATTAATAGAAATTACCGTTTTTTTCCCAAAAAAAAAATTCTAAATTAAATAAAAGACATATTTCAATATTTTAGTAAGTATATTTTTATAGTAATTATATATATTTAACTTAACAAAAAATTACATTATAAATATTAAATAAAATTTATAAAAATGCTTTATTTTTGGTCCGTTTAGTTTTAATATTTTATATTAAAATTTTGAATTTTCAAAAAATAATATATATCCAGATTCGATACTGATAATTTTTTCATAATAAATAATATATGTTTAACTTATCGAGAAATATATAGATGATATATATATTTAACTTATCAAGAAAGCATATTTAAAATTGCAAAGTATATTTATTATTAAAATTTCAATTTATTTATTTTATTTGTAATTTTAATAAAAAATAATATTATATTTAAATAACTTTTAATATATATTTATATTAATTTTTATTTTTTAATGAATTAATTAATTTATAATTTGTTTTGTAATTATGTTATTATTTTAGATATGTAAAAATTTAACCTGTGTAACTTTTTTTAAATTTTAAAATTTTCTCTGTAATTGCATAAATGTAACTTTTAACTTAGGGTAAAAATGAGTAGAGTCCCAGCTGTATGCAAGTCCTTTCATCTCGATTGACCAAGCGAGCTTCAAGCTTCCATTCCTCTTGCAACGGAGCTTGAAGCGGCAGAAGTATATTGATCATCCACAGCTATTTATCAGTTGATTGGATCAGCAGTTTCAGTTGTATAGTAAATATAATATTGATTATTTGGAATTATCTATCAATTTAGTTGTATCAAGAAACACCATATTGATTATTTAACATTATCTGTTAAATAATTTGTGTGAGGTTTAATGTTATTAAATTTGAAATTCAAATTCGATTAAAAATAATTGAGGGAAGAGTTTTTGATATTTAAACTACAATGATAGAATTCACTTTTTCATATAACATTAATTTCCGAACCGATCTGAAATGAAAATAAAATCTGAAAAATTCCGACACTCAACAATAATTGGTAGAGGGTCTGCAATGGCAGGTTTTTATGGTCAGATGATCGTCAAAGTGACTAGAGATCCTGGTGCGAGCTACGATATAGAGCCCTCACATATGAGGATTTGCTCGTGGGCGTTGTGGTATATTCACTAGCATTGGTGATGTTGGCTCCAGGTCGCTCCAGTGAAATATTGGTGGGATTTGAAAAAATTGATTTTGTTCAATTTAAAAAGTTGGATGTTGAAATTGAACGAGTCATGGGAAGATAATAACTTTGCTTTGGATTTAGAAGTTGAAAATCTTTAAGGCGGTTATTAGGTAAATTTGATTTTGTAAAGGTTGTTAGGTTAACCCTTGTGGTTTTAGCCACTTGCTATTGGTAATATGTGGAACTGAGGCCATTGTATTACATTCAGTTAAATATTTACTAGGCTTCGGAATTTCCCATTATAATATGTAAAAATTGAGCCTTAATATTTTACTTGGATTAACTATGTTTAAATCAAAAATCACAATTTATTGTAATTGTTATCATTATTCCTCTGATATTATTTTGAATAATAACCTTAATCACAATACAAACGTTTACGAACTAAAAATCTTCGTCCTTGTATTCTCAAACTTGTGTTGGAAATTCTTTTGTTCAAGAAATTTCCTGATCCTAATCGCTTGGGAGGTTTTGTTTCAAAGATTCTCCAATAAATTACAACAATGAGAGGCGAATGGAACTTGAAATCCGAAAGGAACTGAATTGAAAATAAATCTCAGGTAGTTGCCATATATTCCTCACACCACCGCGTAACCGACTATCGTTCAAATATTATTGTTGATGATACCGACCGCTGCCTATTTTCCCTTCGATGACTGGGGCGTCTGCATGTTGAACAGCCGTTTTCGCCATCAATTATGAGACTGACTCATTTCTGCGTCCATTAAGAGTGACCGCGTTCATTTCCCATGTTCTCAGCGGCAGCAAATTCCATTCCAGATATACAAGGGTTGGTCACGACTGTTACGTCAAGTATAGAAGGTTGTTAAAAGTGATACGTTATCGGTTGGAACGAATATGCTTTCGTGTCATTGACGTTGGGTTTACAATATCTCAAATTGTGATTCTTTCTACATTAAAAGTTTATTTGCTTAAAATGTGTGGTTTAACGGCAAGTTTATTTGGGCGAAGCTTAAGAGACAAGAGACCGCAGTTCAAATCTCATAATCTCATTGAGTACATTGACCTGCTATCATGGTGGCTGGAGGAGCAGATTCCTAGATTTTTCCTAGATTCCTTTCCTAGATTTTATTTGGGCGAAGCTTAAGAGACAAGAGACCGCAGATCAAATCTCATAATCTCATTGAGTACATTGACCTGCTATGATGGTGACTGGAGGAGCAGATTCCTAGATTTTTCCTAGATTCCTCACCCCAGCCTTGGCGGCACTAGATTCCTAGATTCCCCACCTTGGCCTTGGGGCATAGATTCCTAGATTCCCCACCCCGGCCACCTCGGTCTTGGGGGCACATGAGTCTAGCTCTTGCTAAAAGCATTGGGGGCACATGAGTCTCGCTCTTGCTAAAAGCATAGGATCTTAGTATATCCAACTTGCAAGTAGTTTGATGTACTCATGGTGTTATAAGGTTTTTAGAAGATTAATTTAATTATGAATCATTATTTAAACATATAGATTTAATTTAATATTTTACATTATCTCAAAAATAGTTTTTTTTTTTTTTAATTGATTAATTAAGAGAACAATGTCCTAAGTGTCATATGAAATGAGTTATGATTTTTTAGGCACGTGACATTGTTAATATTTGATATTGTAATAAAATTTTGTTTACATGTTGACAATCTCTATAGTAAAGTAGAAGTGAATCTCCATGATCAATAATTTTTTAAATGTATATATGTTTAATAATAATAATAATTTAACATCGAGTTATATTTAATTAATTGTGTCAGTCGGGTATGGAAGAGAAATTGTAATGTTATGTTATGCTATGTATTGTAAACGATATCAATAATTGAAACACCATAGATTCATCTTAATTCTAGAGGGGATCAAATTTCATAGTCCACTCCCTCTACTTGAGAAACAATTTTGGCCACAAATATGGCCTTGTACTTCTTGATGCTCCCATTAGTTGTATGCTTCACTTTGTAGATTGATCTAGAACCAACCATTGATTTCCCTTTTCATCTTGACACCACCTCCCTTACATTCTTCTTCATGATGGATTCATATTCTTCCACCATGGCATCAACTTAGATAGATTGAGAAACATATTCCTCAAATGAACAAGGCTCTATCTCAATGAGCTCAGTGATGAGAGTCAGGTAACCAGTGTACCTATCAAATGACCTCCTCTTCCTCTGCTATGATGTACGGACTCCCACATTCTTCCTAGAATCTTGCAACAATCTATCAGGTTCTCTGGTTCTCTTTCTCCCCTCTGGAATATTTTGGTTGAGTCAGTACCTCCACTTAGCATCATGTCTACTCCACTGCATGTGGTTGTTCCACAACCTCTTGAAGCTCCTCCTTTGGAACTAGAAGCTCTTGCTCCAGTGGGAAACTCATCTATCATTCTAGATATCATATCGTAGCCTTCTCCTCATCGAAATTAACATCTCTCCTCACAATTGTTATCCATAGTGAAGGTAAATACACTCGGCAATTATGTGGAGTTTCAATGTATCATACAAAAAATACCAACTCTATCTTCCTCAAATCCTTAGAGATGACAATAAATGTAAGCTCCAAAAATTTCGAAGTGAAACACATCAGGGTTTCTCCCATAGAAAGCTTCCTATGGTGTCATCATGCCAACTATTCTATGAGGACTCTGATTTTGCAAGTAGACTTTTGTGTTGCATAATTCTACCCATAGATGTAATGACAACCCCTAATCATGAAACATGGCCCTTTCTACTCCCATTATGCCCATATTCTTCCTCTCGGTTACCCCATTCTATTGTGGGTTATGGGGTGATATTAGTTCTCTTCAAATACCATATTTGGCAAAAAAATCCTTGAAGACATTCAAAACAAATTCACCTCCATTGTCACTCTGGAGAACCTTCACCTTCTTCCTAGTCTCCTTCTCAACGAATGCCTTCAATTCCACAAATTTTGAGAAAGTTTCATTCTTCTTCCACATGAAAAATATCCAACATTTTTTAGAGAAATAATCAATAAAAATAACATAGTACTTATGCTTTGTTGTGGAGGTTGTAGAAAAGGGTCTAAAAACATAATAGTGGGTTCACTCTAAGATTTTATCTGCTCTACAATCACGATCATGGAATGTGGATTTGACATATTTCCCCAGTGTGCAAACCTTACAGAAATCTTCCTAGTAAAGGGAACTGTTACATAGTAAAATGTCACTGCCATCATGTCAGTCTCCGTACTGTGTTGTGAAAACACATTCACCTATGCTCATGCTCCTCAAAATGGCTAAAAAACCCTCTTTGCCTAAGTTAAATGAATCATCGCGTCTGTTAATCAAATAACCGCGCTGACAGGCGAAGGCCAGTGTATCTGATGCGCTGCCAGCGCGGAAGCACACGTCTTTTCCGCGCTGGTCCCATTTTACGAACAGCGCACCCTCCGTTTGTCCTGTTGAGCGCTGACCAAACCTCCTCTATAGTTGATCTGCGATGTCAGCGCGCCAGCTCAGTGTCTCACCTGCGCTGATCCTGTTTGGGCGAATTTGTTCTAACAACCAGCCTTCCAGATCCCTCCAGACTTGGTTGTTAGCATTGTTGAGGTCGCCATCCTTTCTCTGGCATGTCTGTTCGACTGACCATCCACTTATCTTGGGGGAAAGCTCATCCTTTACCTATTCAAGGAGACTCCTTCTCCTTTATAAGCCACTTCCATTGCCCATGAGCAGCTAGTTTTTGAGTTTGGAACATATAGACTTTGATTGAGGAATTCTTAGTGCATTAGTGCTGCTCTTTGTAGGCATTTGGTGTGTTGTGTGAGGATTGCTTTGAGCTTGAGGAAGGTCATGAGCTTGTTGCCTTGTATGTGAGAGAGAGACCTCTTTGACTTGGGAGATTTGCTTCAAAGGTGAATGCTTGGAAGACATGCTGGCTGGACCCTCTAGAGAAGGACTCAGCGTCAGGACTTCGGTTGTACCTTACTCTATTTTCTGTTAATAAAGATAGATGACTACTCTTATGGTTCCATTTCCATTTTCCAATGAATGATTGATGTAAATTGTATCCTTCCTGACTGATACATAGTTGTTGTTAGTAGATTTTACGCTCTTGTTTGCTCTCTTTTTGCTTGTGCAGGTGTTCGTCCGCGGGGATAGTGGAGAATTGTGATCGGCTGGAGCGAAGGAGCGAGAGGATCATCTCTTCGACAAACATAGCGTTGGAATCCAAGTAGGTCTCTTTTACCCACTTGTTAATTACAACTAGGAACCTGCAGTGTAGCATTGTTTGATTGTTGCTAGACCCCCTTTGGGCTAGTAGGGATCGCCTCTATCCGTAGAGGGGATTTACCTCTCCAACAATTTGGCGACTCCGCTGGGGAGCTTGCTTGTCTCTTTGTATTTCACCCTTGTTTTTTATTTCATTATTGCTTCTTTGTCAAAGTTTGGGGATTGATTTGTTGTTGGTTTGTTTCCTGGTCCGTCCTGGGAACTGCTTTAATTGCCTTGAAAGCCTGTTACCTTGATTTGGGGGTTTTTGGTTCGATTTTATTTGTTTTTTAGCCTCGGCGCGTTTTATTTCAGAACAGCTGCGCTGACATCGCACAGTGTCTTCTTTGTCGTTCCTGTCATCGCGTGTATACATTTAACAGTCGCGCTGACCCTGTTTTCGGGCCAGCGCCCTTTATCCGTGTCCTTCCACGCTGACAGCGCAAAGTTGCTACAGACCTTTTTCTGTCATCGCTTTGTTGCTGAGGGGTCACCCGCGCTGATCCTGTAAAACTCTTTTTGTCCAAATTGACCTCCTGAACCTCTTGGTTTGGTTGTCCCCTGATTTTTCCACTTGGCTTTTGGCTTGTTTATTTTGTTTAAGCTGTAACTCGCTTGCTTGCGAGGCCTCGTTCCGCGAGGGTTCGTTTATTGCTTGTTTTCAGTTTTTGCAAAGCCTTCCTTTTTTGCTTTCATTGCTTGGTTTGCATTTTGTCTTGACTTTTGCGATTACTGAAGTGTGTCGGATCATTGTTTGCCTGGTTGTGGACTCTCATCCTTTGAGTGTTCTCTTTTCTCCATTGATTTCACACTCAAACCCTAGGGCATCTAGTGGTCGTGTGTGTCTAGCCTCCCGTTCGGGATCTGGTGTTCTTGGTTGACCAGCCAACTTCGTTTTTGTTTTCACGTTTGTTTGGTGATTGTTGAAAGTGATTGATTTTGTTCCAAGCGATTTTCTCTCCTCCTTTGAATTCCTCGGTGTCTTGTTGAGCTTAGATCACACAGCTCATAAGCCTTCGTTTTCCTTCGATTTGGGAAACTGGTTTTTAGTGACTTGGGAATTGTCTTGTGTGTGCATTGAGTGATTTCACTTTTTCACTTAGTGTTACTATCTCTCTAATTCATTTTAAAAGCACTTTTGTGTCATTGAAAAGAAAAGCAAACTAGCATCTTTTGCATTTAATAGTTAAAAGGAAAAGGACATTTCTTTGATTAGTGTTTTCAAAAGAAAAGTTTCATTTCCTTGCCATTAGTTGCATTAGGTTGTTTGATTGCTTGAGTTCGTTTTGTTTGATTGAAAGATTCTTAACCTTCTTATAATTAGAATTCATCGAACAAAATGATGATCTTTGGCATATAGTTGCATTTGGGTGTTTTTGAGAGATCATACGGTAGGACCTGAAACTAAAACTTAATTCAAGATCAATCGTAAAATAAACCAAATTTATCTAAAAACGCATTGGAACTTAACGCAAATATCTAGAGGTCTAGGCTAGAGACGTGTTCCGGTGTCTTTAAACCTAGTAGCTTACCGTTGAGTGGTTGGGTGATTCCTCCACGGTGAAACGATAAGTGCTAGTATGGATTGGGCTCCCTCGTACCGTCACATATATATGGGTAGACTCCATTAGGCTTGCATCCTTTATCCATAGGAAGCCGAGTCTGCCGCCTTGTGAACCGTAACGCACCAAACACAACATTCAGGAAGATTGACTGCAGTACGTAAAGTCCTTGGTTCTCATACGATTGCCAAGGTGTATAAAGCGGTTTTACGGGTTGCTTGGTAAACCTTTTTCTTAGAATCTCCAGAGCAGTCACTTTTGATCCTTTTCAGACTCTCTAAAAAGAAAAGGTGTAAGTGAGCGTCTTGTCACTTCGTGCTCATTAAACATTCGAAGGCGATAGAGTCATCTTTTCGTCCTTTTCTCGACTCTTGAAACATGAAAAGGTCAAGTTTGGTTCCTAT
The DNA here is from genome assembly GCA_000404065.3 of Pinus taeda. Lineage (NCBI taxonomy): Eukaryota > Viridiplantae > Streptophyta > Pinopsida > Pinales > Pinaceae > Pinus > Pinus taeda. Next base: position 64,099 of record APFE030974866.1, on the reverse strand, counting down.
GTCTTAAAATTCATTTGGCCACGATAACATTACCTGGTTAGATCTTGAGTGTGTTAGTTTGGGTAGGATTCTTTTTGGTTTCCTATGGCAACTTTTCCTGGGTTCACCAACTTAAGTTCCCCTCCTGACGGGAACCCTAGTCATTTCCCTCCTCTTGGGAATGTTGGTGCTCCTTATATGGCGACATTATCCCTTCCAGGGTTAACAGTCGGGTTGCCGGTCTGGTTGTTTTCAACCTCTTTGGTCCCTACCGTGTTGGCTGATGCCCCATCAGTCCCTCCACCTGCACAACATCATGTTGAACCTAAGGTGGACCTCTCTCCTTCGATGCCTACTTCTACGTCTCCTTCTTGTACCTCGCCTGGTGAAAGTTTCGATTCAAGTAACCAGGTGGCTAAGAAAAAGAAGAAGAAGACCAAGAAGAGGAAGTCCCCCAAGAGAGAGGTTACAAGTACGACTGTTCCCATAAGTGCACCTGAAGTCGGGCCCCCTTCCACTCCTCCGTGGAAGGTTAAGTTTCCTTGCCGATTATACAAGGAGGACCATCTTCTTCGTGATTGTCCTGGTATTCCCAGGATCTTAGACATATGGTCTCGTGGTTCGGCCCGCCCCTCATCGTCCACTAAAGCTCAGGGCGATGTTCCCTCATTAGTTGGAAATGGTAAAGGGAATGGGAAGATTCGAATCCCTTGCAGACTTTGTGAAGGAAATCATCCCCTTCACCTTTGTCCACTCATGGATAAAGCCTCCGCTGTTTTGGAAAGTCTCTCAGCTCCCTCGCCCCAACTCCCCGTTGGATATCAACCTCTATCTGCAGCTGCAAATCATCCGCCTCCTGATAATGAGATTGGTTCACATTCCTCTCTTGTCCAGGCCCCTCTTCCCGAACCTGGCTGTCCCCAGCCTGTTCCAGACCAACCATTGGTCGGAAAGAGTGTCGACTGGAGCTCACCTCCTGTTGACCACTCTGTTTCGAAAGAGCCAAATTCCCATGTTCTTCTCGTCTCATCGGATTCTCCTGAGCTAGATGATGGTTTTCCCATCCCAGCCTCTCCAGAGAATGACGATTCGGTCCCTCCCGAGCAGGGGGGCAACCATATGGTTCCCCCACCAATTAGTTTGGTCGTGTCCTTCGATTGGAGTTGTTTGACTACCCCTCCCCTTCCATCCCATGTGCCTTTCTGGGTCACCGCCTATGCCTCTCATATGGCGCTGCCTGGCACTGTGTTAGACAAAGGGGCATCGGTTAGTCTTATGCCCGTTACTACGTGGCGAGCTTTGGGTTCCCCATCGCTTGTACCTGTTGCGCCGAATCTCACCGCTTTCGACGGAGGAACGAGTCAACCATTAGGGATCCTTCCAAAGTTCCCTATCACTTTGGGGGGCAAGACTGTCTATATAGACGTCTCGGTTACCCAAGGTCCTTTAGACTTCGGTCTTCTCCTTGGTCGTGACTATGTGTATGCCATGGGAGCCCTTGTTTCTTCACTTTTTCGTGTGGTTTGCTTTCCACACGATGGAAGAATGGTGACGATGGACCAATTATCGTTCATTCGTCCACAAGCCCCTCCGGCACAATTACCCTTCCCTCCTGGTTCCCAACCACCAGTTGCATCTGTCTCACCTCAGATCAACTACGTGGCTACCTCTCCCATGCCTGTACCCAGCAATGCCTCTATCGTGCATAGTGTTCTGGGGGCATTGGGTCCCGACTTCCGAGACATTGACCTCCCATTGGGAGTGCCAGTCTTGGAAGCCCCAATTTCCTGTTCATTATGATGAAGTTCGATCGGAGCATAGTTCACTTTCCTATGTCAAGCTCTTTAAAAAATGAAACTAGGTTTGGGCCGAGCATAGTTCCTGATCTTGTGTCAAGCTCGTTAAAAAATGAAACAAGGGTTATGAGGGTAGTTCTTTTACTGTGTCAACCTCATTAAAAAATGAAACAACTCCCTTTTCAGATCGAGTCTTTGAT